>CAEFZX010010721.1:0-69329 GCA_903066825.1 Alfaro cultratus
ACACACACACACACACACACACACACACACACACACACACACACACACACACACACACACACACACACACACACACAACCTTTCTGCAAGACCACTGTTCCTTGGGGAGCATGTGCAATGCAGCGATCCAACACTAATTCTACTGCCACTGCTCAGTATAATCCAATCTGCTCTACTGGGGAAACAGAGGATGGGGCAAACAGCAAAGAAGTCCCAGAAACAAATAAACAACTTCACTGCTTTGTGTGCTTGTGATATCTTTTTGCAAGAAAAGACAATTTCATTTGATTTGACCAGATGGATCTATGCAGCTTTATTGTCTTCACACAAATAATCTATCAGTCTTTGTCCATATTTTTATCAGCTCTACTTGGATAAAACTCAAACAAAACTAATGATTAGAACAACTTCTTCTTGGAGTGCCCCTCCAGAGATTTGAGAGAGTAATCATTTTAAAATTCAGGCTGCTCAACTTCCACGAAAGGAGCTTGAATATTTTACCCTCTGTAAATGAGGGCTCTGCACCGAATTCCATGATGGCAGTGATCATGACACGGTAATTAGTGAGATGGTTACGTGATGATGATAGTTATCATTTTGCCCTCATCAAAGGCTGTCAATCACAGCTCATGTGGAGCTAATAAAAATAATAAAGGAAAAAGGACCCATGGACTTTGTTCATGCATGGAATGACAAGTCTTAATTTTTTTGGAGAATATGCAACATCTAGTGGTTTTGAGAGGAACTGCATGTGGCATGTCATAGACTGAAATGGTAGTCTCTTCCTAAACTTTACCTAATGGGGTTAGCTGCCAAAACAATTCAGGTTTTGGCAAAAGTGTAGTCTTGAAATATTGCAGCGTCATCTTAGAAAATTAAGTTAAATAAAGCTTTTTTAGCATCGTGACATTATAAAAATGACCCATTGACATATTCCAGATTAGTTTCTAATCCCAACAAAGCAGTGATTCAGCCCAAACTGCTGCAAAGAGATGGAAAGGGCTATAGTAACATTTACTTATACTCCTTCAAGCTTAACGATAAGACTATGTTAAAATCACCCTAGACAGGGGCGGATCTAGAAAAATATCTATGGGGTGGCAAGAGGGGGGCAAGGATTTTTCAGGGGTGGCAGGATATGCCAGTATCTAATATATTGTTTTTAACAATATTTTGCATTGTTTCAAAATGAGCTTCATGTAGCACTGAAGATTAAATATAATTTCTTAATGTAGTATAGTTAATTGTTTTTACGTCTTTCATACTGCTGCTAATTGATATGTATTACTGGATTGTACAGCTCCTATTATTCGCTATGTGATGCATTGTGTCCAGAAAACTATTCTATTCCAATGCAGGACGAGCAGAAATCTGTCACGGAAATATTAGTAGCGCCATCACTTATTATCAGATATATCTATTAAATATGATTTAAAATAAAGCTGAGTAAACTGATGTTTGCTACATAAATTCTCCGTGATACAAATCTATGAACAGTTTGGTTTCTGTTAGTTCTGTCAAGATGCAAGAAAGGGCAAATTTCTCTTATATTGGTCAATCGTTTTATTTTAAATATGCTGTAGGAGCCGTAGTTTGATGACTGTTAAAAATATCGCCAGAACAGAGGGAATTGGTTCAGTTTGTCGCTTGTTTAACTTTTAGGAATCGCAGCGGCTGCGGTGCACCACAATAAAGGTGCAATAAAGCCGATAAGAACAAAACTAGACAAAACCACTTCCATTCTGCTTTTTCTCACCTTGTGTCTGCATTACCCTACGCGTGGACCCGTTGCCATGGCAACCGACAGACAACAGCTCAATGAGCAGATAAAGCAGAGATTGTTCAAACCTATCAGGGGAATCAACACCAAAAACAAGCATTTACCACACAAAAAAGTACGCAAAAACACCAAAACAGAACATTCAGTCTGTTACATTATGTTGTCAGGCTTGATGTTTATATTGTGATTATTAATATATTTTCGCCTGAACACAGCGGCGGTCGATTAACTGATTTAAACACCTGCTCTACTGATGACTTGGTGTGTGGGTTGTACTCTTTTAGTGCTAACAGAAACAAAATACACCGAACTGAACAGCACATGTTAAGGTTATCAGTCAATACAAGGCTAGCAACAGTTAGGCTAGCATAACTAACTCACTCCTCACTTTTTCAATATTTTCTGTAAATTAAAACTTTTTCTTCACCTGTTAATTGTGAAAACCTTTGAACCTTATTATCTATGGCTGTCATAGGATGAATTAACTGCTAAATATTGCGTCTTTTTTTCAGATTCTTTGCGTGATTGTAGTATTTTCCTGACTCGGTGGAAAGCAATGGCGCCCCTGACCCTAGCAAACCTTACATATACTTCTTCATGAAATTAGATGCCAAGGTCAGAGTTTCACCTTGTTTCTAGTTTTATTGCAAACAGTTATTGGGATGAATAAAACATACTCTCACAGTTTTTTTGTGGTAGTCACTTAAATCTTGTATGGCCAAAGAAAACATGCAAGATTTTCTTTGTATGTAGAGAATACTACATTTCCTTAGCTTTTTATTTTCTTAAGTTCTTTTTTCATGTGATGTTTTGTCTTTTTTATGTGTTTTTGGTGGAACACTAATTCCAGTTGACAGCTGAGTTAGCTACAGTGATGAATTACTTAATAACCAAGCTGTTACTTCAGGATATTCTGGTTGTTGTTTTAAGCTATTGACACTAAC
This sequence comes from Alfaro cultratus, assembly GCA_903066825.1. NCBI lineage: Eukaryota > Metazoa > Chordata > Actinopteri > Cyprinodontiformes > Poeciliidae > Alfaro > Alfaro cultratus. The sequence continues at coordinate 2,725 of CAEFZX010010721.1, forward strand.
GCTAAAGGTCACGGTTAAAGTGAATATCATGGAAGAAATAACAGCAAGAAAAAAGTCCTATAATTGCCACAAAGAAGGCTTTACACTACATTGTGTCTTTCTATACCTTTTAGACACTTCAATTAAGTGGCTTGGCTCTTGTCTTTTCATTTGTAGACTCCTACATGTTTCTGTTTCACTCCCTTTCCTCGAACAGCTAAATCATGCAGCAAAGAGATTCCTGAAAAGCAGATAAAAGAGAAATACCTCCAAGGATTAGTAACTAATCCAGGCTTTGGTGTGGAAGGCTCTGGACTCTGCCTCCTGTCCTTCAGAACACAAACAGCTCTGTAGGCAGGGTCACCACTAATGGATCAGGGTTTCAGAGGTTTACAAGGGAAGAGTGATAGGGATGCTTGTTAGCAGGCTAAGGGAGTATCAGCTGCCAGAGTTAGTTAGTAAGGATTGGGTGATGTTGGACTACAAGTGAAAAACAGGAGCTGATTGATAAATTACATAGAATTCTCTATTTATTTTAAAGATGAAAAATGCAACATCTATGTCTGTTTTAAGGCATTTTGTGAATGTCACTAGAAACATAGTGACATTCTTGATTGTTCTTGAGTGAAATCCACCATTTTTATCATGTAAGATGTAGATTACTTAGCAGGATAGCTATAGACACTAAACAGGCTGATGAAGGTTAAATGGATTGAATCATTTACTTTCTTATTCTGGAACAAACCTTTACCAGTTTGGGTAAAATAGTCTTTTCATATTTCAAAAACATTTATCCCCATTTTTTGTTTCTGTTGCAGCTCAGGACTCCAAAAGGATTAATAATGGCCATTTTCTAGTCAGTACCAATAGTTAAGTTCAACAGACATCGTAAAAGTCATGCTAAAGAATAAGAGTGTCTTAAATAAGTCATGAGTAGGATTTAAAGAAGCTGATCTGGTACTATGATGTAAGCATTATTCTGAAAAGCTGTGCATGATGTTTCACTTTGGAGCAGAGATAAAGGCATTGCATGGAATTTAAATCTAAATAAATAATTAAACTTTTCCTCCTCACTTGTATTTAATTGGACTTTTGGGATTGATTGCTCTTCAGCGTTCTGAATCTGTTCTCTGGAGTGACTCTGACATTTGGGAACCTTGTTGTTCCCGGTCTTTGAGCCTCAGAAATGCCAGCCTCCATCCACTTCAATCAGTTCTGCTTGAGTTATTCGGTCCGATGTACTTCTTATCTACCCATCACTGTTGAGTCATTTTCAGACCAATTCTGGTCTCATCTATATCTTAAAGCAACATTCAACAGTAAAGGTTTAGGTCATTTTTACATTGGTACTCCTCACATTTTAAGACAAACATACCACTGATTGGGCAACGATTTAAGTGTTGTATCATACAGGATTTTAATATTAGATCAATACAGCTCTTAATTGTGCTATATAGGCAGAAGAAAAAAAAATCACATGACTTAAGACTAGGTTGCTATTACCATCAAGAATTGTTTTTTACCTTCAAAAAAAGGACTCTTTTTGGCAACCTGCATATTAAAATGTTCAGATTTTTAAGAAAAAGAAATGTAAAACATGTATTATTATTTTATCATTTAGCCTCATTAAATGAAAGACTTTAATGCAGAACAAAACAGAAACATTCAGAGTGACAACATAAGTACCTGACATTGTTGCACTGCCTGAAGTCTTCATACTGTGAATACAGAACCAAAACTGTATTAATAATAATGTGTTTAATTTTTTCCACATTTGGCACCCTGGGTCCCAGAGTGGTGATTTGGCCCACAAAAGCCCATTCCTCATGCCTTGCTGCTGCGTTGTACTTACTCACACAGCAGTCACTTCTCTGAATTGCTCCAAGTCTCGTCTTCTCTTTAAATGAGTCACCAGTCATCAGCCGCTCAGTCTCTGCAAATAATTACTTGATTGATGTGTCAAGACAAGAAGAGGATGATGTGGAAAATTATTTTGTGCCCTGCTGTCAATCCCTCAGAAGTTAGCTAAACAAGAAATGAGTGGGCCAAGCCTTTGTTTTCTTTCTCTGTTGCTTTTATAATTATAAATTCTTTACTTCCTTTTAATGCACAGACAAAATAACTCTTGCTGGAACACACTCACTGAATAACTGGAACACACTCACTGAAAACAATGCCAGAGCCTTTAGGTTTTTTAATGTTGTTAATACTTTTCATTTTATCTGCGATTTGCACTGAAAAAATAAAAAAAAGAATTGTGCTTCCTGGACCTGTATTATATTTAAAAACAGCATGCACATTCACAATCCTGGCATGCTACCTAACTAACTGAGGTTGTCCAAGCGAGATGTTCTGCTTGTAAGTTAACATCAATGGAAACTAATCAAAATAAAGAATAAACACAAAAACTATAGATTTGCAGTTCTAGTTCCAGTCCAACAGACAAATAATCCACAGTACTAAATAGGTTACCAATGGCAGCATTCAGAGGTTAAAAGAACTCTTAATACAATAAAAGAGTGGCCAAGAATGTGATGTGTTGATATCATTGTATGCACTACAAACATGTTATTCTCATTCTCATACCGATTAACAAAATTCACCTTCTGGACAAATAAAAACAAAAAACCCCAAAATATTCCTGATTTTCAGGGCCTGATACAAATGTTTCCTTTATCTCACAGAACAGAAACTATCTAGTCTACATTTACTAAAGCCAGTACCTCGGTTTATGAAATGGACCAAAAGACAGATGTTGGGGATTTAGCAGATTTCTCAGGTATAATTTTTTTCTTTTATTTATTTGAGACATTTAAAAGATTTGCATTTTTGATTAACCAATTTCTATGTGGTTTACAAGTCAAAAGAAATCCACAAACACTTCGGTCAGCTGAAAATGTCGAATTACGAAGCACCATCAGAAAACTCCAAAATGATTTTTTTCCACTCCAGTTCCAGTGATATGCATGAAAATTTAAAATTATGTAAGAAGACATTCAATTAGTTTGATGATTTATGTGGACTGGCTTTAGGATCAGGAAGGTCCAATCCCATCTGGCTTCATATGTCCAATTTGCAATTACACACAAGCCCACCCCCTCTCGGTTAACAATTTATCCCACTGATTACATTGTTCATCCTCTTTAACTGACTGAAAATGAGTTTCATAGTATTATTAGTTCCATTTCGCAGTACCAGCAAAGCTTTCATGAGGACAGATTGCCAGGCCTCCAGAATGTGGATGGTTCTCGCTGGAGTGCACCATCAGCTGCCTCTGAAATGCTAAAAATTGGTTTGTTTTTCCACAGCCCCGACTGTTCCACAACCCTTTCTGCTTAGATTTTCATCACATGCACTAAATCTATTTTCCAATAAATATTTAAACACCAATCTAGTGTTTTCTTAACTTCTGCAGAAAACAGTTTGTCCTGCTTGAATACTCTACTTGCGTGCTTTTTGTAAGGATCCCATGGAATTGGTCATTACTTACAGACAAAATTATTGGTGTCCCTTTATGAATGAACAAAAGAACCACAATGGTCCCTGAAAGAACTTGAAATTTACAAAAGTAATAATGAAAAATAATAATAATAAATAAAAAAAAATACATCACTAATACTTAAACAGTGAAAATACGACTTTGCTTTTCAATTGTGGTGCAACAGAATCACTTTAAAAACCAAACTAATGAAATGGGCCTGGACAAAAATAATAGCACTTGTAACCTAATATTTTGTTGAGGTAATCACAGCAAGAAACTTCTGTAACTGTAACAGACTTCATCACCTGTTTACAGGTACTTAGCCAGTCTTGGATGCTTCAGCTGTTTGTTTTGATCATATCCTGTTGAAAGACCAGATCTCAGGACTTGGGACTAAGATCAAGCTTTCTCACACTAAGCAGCCCATTTCTCTCCAGAATACATTCATGTGGTAATCTTCATAAACCAAAAGGAACATTTTGAAGATTTTTTTGAGATATTAGCACCTCATAATCCACCACCGCCAAATTCTTTCACAGTAGTAAAATATATGCACCACAGCTGCATTATATGACAAAAAAAACTGTTATATAGCAAGTCAAGTCTTGAAGGTTTAAGTTGAGTCTGAAGTCTTTTATTTTTGGAATTCGAGTTGAAGTCTTGAACTTGAATCGTCATCTCTGTTGTCAGATTGTTTCTCCAAAAACCTCCCAATTTTTCGGAGTTCGTGGTGCTATTCATTGTACTCAACGGTGAGCAGGCTGTCATTTCCCACAAATTCATCCTGTTTCACACCAGACTATTTTTGCTTCAGTAAAGCTCAATCTTATTCTCATCTGAGCAAATGCACACAACTCCATGGTCAGAGCAGAGTTGAGCAAAGTACGCATATTTGCTCTACTGCTGGTAGAACAGAAAAGCTTGTTCCTGGCATGCATCCCAACCACAGTGGCCTGTAGACGCTACTGTCTAGTGGTTGTTATTGCGATTTGGTGGGCACAAGATGCCACTCATTGCTCCTATTCTCCCACTGTGAGTTTGAGGGATTTTTTCTTTACCCTCATCATCCTTACTGTGTGAGATGGCAAAAAATAGATCCTAGTTCTGCCTTGTGGCTAAAATAGATGTACCATTATGTCACATATACCCCAGGGAAAGTCATGAACCACTAATTAGAAACTCCAAGAAAAGTGTGATGAACTTAAGAAAAAAAAACAGTTTGAACTGTGAAAAATAAGGGTAACTAATCATTTCGCTACAGGTGAAACTTATGCCTTTTTAAAAGTTTATTTTTAAACAAAATTGTGCATGAAGTTATTTTGAGAAGGTAGAAACACCCTTTTAGAGAAATAGCCTCTTTAAAACATGCTGCAAGCTGCACTCAGTATGACTCGAGTTGTCAGCCTAAACCAGCTGGTCTATTGTATAAGATGTGGGTAGAACTTAATATGAGTTCTCAGAGGAAAAAGAGGCCATCATAAACCCCTGCTGACATGCCAAGCTATTTTTATTTCTCTCGCCAACTGCACTGCTGTTCTTCACAGCAGGAACTTCACAATCCACCATCGAAAAATAAAATGTTTCATCATGATGGGAGAGGGTTAGACGGCAGGAAAAGGGACAATTTAGATGAAAATGGGCATTGTGTGACAATTTGGAGAGGCCACGAAATTATAAGAATTAAAAATATATGATTGAGTGAGAGACTGACACTCAGTCATTATAAGGAACAAAAGAAAGTAGGAACAAATCTGAACCACATTTTTATTTACGTCAAACTCACTAAAATATTTTCGTATGTTCTGGGATTATTCTTAGTAAAAAAAAATATATATATATAAATATAAAAAAAAGGATTTGGGCACACTGAACCAGAGACTGATTCACATGCTGTCATTCCAGCCCAACAGGGTGAGCTATCCCCAGGACAGACCTTTGCTTTCAAGTCTGTGCCAGACCCTGTGGAGAGAAGAAGAGCATGATGGGTAGAGGGATGCCTCGGCTAACAGAATGATGGAGGATGTCAGAAAGATGCAGTCAAGCACACAGGGTTTGCTGGAAGATCCAATTCTCGGTATCAGTGTGATGACATCAGCTTAGATGCTTTATTTTCTATTACTGAATGACTTCTGTTAAATAAAACATAAAACAAAATCTGCTATACTTTGTAAGTTGTGGTGTTCAACAGCGTTCAAACAAAAAGCCCATCTTTGATAGCTACAAGTTGCACCAGGATTTTCTGCATCTTCTATATTCTGTTTTTTCCCCCAACATTCATCCATCCATCCATCTATTCGTTTTCTATACCCGGTTAATCCTGCGAGGGCTGCAGGGCACAAACATTGAAGTGCATACTGGACAAGTGGCCAGACTGTTTTTAGGGCCAACAGAGATTGAAAAGAGACAAACGAGTTAAACCACCGTACACATCCACTCACAACGAACAAAACACAATTTGGAGCATGGGTGGAAAGCTACAAAGAACCTGTGGATGGATGGGGAAAACATAAAAACCTCATGTGTCCAAACTGGAGACCCTTAAGCCATGAGGCAACAAAACAGCTCACAGCATTAGCTAGTGACAAAACAAAACAAAGCAAAAAAAAAAAAAGCCTTTTTTGTTTCTAGTATTGCTTAATACTCTTTAGTTTTATTTTTTTATTTACTTTAAGTATAAATTAAATTAATAGAATTTATCTCCAAGAGTGTAGGGGTTGTTCACTACAAATATTTTTTTTTGTAAAACTATTTTTATTAGCAGTTCACATTCTGATTTTGAGTGTTTATCGAGAAACGATACAGAGGACTTTGTGTAGAGGCGCAGATTTTTTCAGCAGGTCTTTTAAAAAAACAGCAAAAAAAGAAGAATCTATTTCTGATCTCAACCCCTGTTAATGTAACTAACCATTTGAAAACTGCGGCGTTAAGGTCCGACCAGTAAGGCACAAGGACAAAAGCATATATAAAAAAATATCTTCTATTCATTTTCAAAAAAAATCTTAACAAAAGGCTTTCAAAAACAAATCTCAAAAATATAGCAAAAATGGGCCCAAAAGAAATCAACTAAGGCATATCTAACTCAGCATGACAAACCAAAACTGACCTCACACAATGAACATACAGGCAAACTTATACACATGGGTTAAACAATGCAACAAATCGAGTCATTTAGCTATCAATCACATTGATCAAGTAATGTAGTGTCAAGTTTGGGATGAATGCTGAATCTAAGCTGCGTAATGCAGATAAACCCATTGAAATATTACAATGTTCAACATTTCCATGTTGAATAAAAATGTAAAAATACAGTAATGCACTGTATCCAATCATTACTGATGTAATTAAATATCTTTCATTCTAAACATGTCAGTAAGAGCACCAAACTAATCCATTAGTTTTGCACTTGAAAAGAAAGAAGTTCAACTCATTTTTTCATGAAAAGCAAAAACTAACATCTCTTCAAACACTTTGCAGATAAGAGTTGTTTACAGTTTGGTTCGATCAATCCGAGTCGCTGTGTCATTGCCTCTGAATAGTCCAACTTCTGTTTATCACATACTTTTTTTCCTTCTTATTTTTAGCTGGTCAGATATAAACTGACTTTGGCAGAGGTGGTGTAGAATTTTAAAGTCAAAGTGATGCCCATCTGGTGCACCTGTGAGGTGTAGATTGATCCATTAACTCAATGTGGCAGGTTATGCTTGGGGAGATCAGCAGAGAAGACTCTCACACACACAGCCTGAAATCCAAATGCGAACATTCTGCAAGGAAAAGTCAGACGCATCAGACAATGTTCACATCTCGATTGAGATATGGAGTTTGTTGCCTCAAGTTGAAAGCTAATTTCTCAAGCTGATGCTTTTTTAGAACACCCTTGCAGTGATTTTGTGAACAATGAGCATGCTGTAATTGGAGAGCAGAAGGCTGCTTGAGGGAGAAAGGTTTGCATGCAGAGCACTGGCTTCACCGCACATGAATTTGGACATTCAAACAATCTGTTTATGTGCTCTCTACATGCAGCAAAACCCCACGTTTTCTGCCCTTGTAGTTCTCGCTAAGCTGTGAAATCGTCACTTGGGTCACTCAGCTATGAAGGTCATTTGATGCATCATTCACTTTCTGTCACAATCAAAGTCACTTCTGATGACCAAGTGTCTGAAAAACTGCAGGAAGGAAGAAGTGAGAAGTAGACTTCTGGCGGAGAAACCCGGCTGTCAGTTTTAATCATAGAACAATTACCCTCACAGTAGCAGATTGCAAATGAACTCTAAATGACATGAATAAGATGAAGAAAAAGATTCTAACAGATTAAAAAATGTTGCATTTTCTTTTTACCAAATGAAAAGCAGGTTTCGCCACAAAAATACATTTTATTTTCAACAAGACTTTATATGGTTGACTAAGAAAAATAAGAAAATTAGGTCAGTAATAATTCATTTACAACTGACCAGTCCATAATATAAAATAATGATATAATATGCATATAGCTGGATCAGTACTCTGTTGGGAGCAGTTATTGATTATGGATGTGCATTCAGTTCTCAAAGCTCAGCACTGATTTTACTGTGTCCTGATTGGTTGCAGGTACTTTATATAAAAATATCTTGCAGTTCTTAATTTATGAATATTACAGAATCACTCCTGGCAGAGCAAAGGAAAAAAAAATCATTTGGAAATTAAACTGCCTTTATAGTATTTTTTGAGATGCTTCATTGTGCTGTAAGGCAGATCAAGAGGACACCGACGCCTGAATGTTGACCTTATTTTCAACATCAGGTCAGACACCATCCCCATGCCCTTTAAGAATTAAACAGAAATGATGGAAATATATACTCTAGATCCGCAAGACAGAAATACAGAATTTTTTTTCAGAATAACTTAAAAAGCATACATTTTCAAAAGTTAGCAAGGCTTTAGTGGGATGGGATTACCTTAAGACACAATTGGTCTTGTTTCTTTTTTTTTTGCTGTTGAATTTGATAACTTGTAAAGGAAAATAAAATGGCTTTGTGTATTAATTTTTGCATTACCACAGAGAAGTCTGCAATAGCAAATTAGATCGCTTCATAAGCTAACATGAGACGGACCAGAATGGCATCTTCATATAACAGAAAACTCACAGAGGAAGCTGTGTTCAATATTACTTTGGGTTCTACTTAGTAGAACCCAAAATAAGGAGAATCATATATAAAATAAAATCCATTGCCCAATTTTTTGTTTTTTTTATTCTGAGGTACTGCTTGAAAACAAACTGGCGGTTTAGTCTGTAAAATTGCAAAAATAAAGTGAATACAAATACCACGCACAGTGGTGCAGTTGGTAGAATGGTTGGCTTGCAGCAAGAAGGTCCTGGGTTTGAATCCTGGCCTGGAGTCCTTCTGCATTGAGTTTGCATGTTTGCACTCTGGCTACCTCCCACCATCCAAAAGCATGAGGTTAATTGGTCTCTCTCTGCGCATGAAACTTTATAAGCGTACAAGCTGTTGGAAAATTTGATTATTCTTGCTCTGGGCTTGTACACGAGGTGCTTTTTAAAGCATCCGAGGAGCTTGTTTGTGAAAACACCAGTGACTCTGTCTAAGAAAGTTTCTGACAAGCATAAACTGGCGAAAGTAAGAAATATTGATTTGTCTTCAGTGGTTACTGTACCTGTGTAAGTTAATCTGTCTCTATTAATTGATTGTATTTTTCACTGTTCAGTAATATTAGAACAAACAAATGTTCTTTAGCTTTTAAATAGTGCAAATGCATAACTATATATAATGTGCATATTAAGGGCAAACTCAGTGAGTTAGCACTAAAACTAAGCAGTTTTACTAAGATAAAAAATACATCTTTACTGCAGTAAGTAAATTGTAAGAGTCAGTCATTGATGACTAAGTGTCTGTCAGGAAAGATGTAGCATTTTGGAAAAATATAAAAAGAATAATAACTGTCTGACCTCTGAGGAAACTTTAAAGTTCATCTTTGCATAACAACGTTTTGACATGTCTACAATGACTTCTCAAATTTTATATAATTTTCCCCCTCCAGGATGAACAGAGTGTGAAAATTATATAAAGAAGACCTCCATGTCTTCTTTAGCTGGCAAGCTGAACTCTATAATTTAGACAAAATCACCTCTGCAATAGTCAAAATAAACCATATTACTCTAAATAATAGGTGTTTATCCTTAACTTGCTATGCAACCGTTCTGTTTACATGACTGCAGAGGCTTCGGACCCTTCTATATCAGACTAAAAGTAGATCATCATCTTATTTCGTTAGTCCATGTGTCATACAACTTCACATCATATAGCGTTACATAATTCTCACAGTACCCTATTCTTTCAGCCTGGAGAACGTCTGAGGTAGCTATGACTTTAAAGCAGTAATGAAAATAGTTTATGGGAACTGAACAGTTTCATATGACACACAGTAGTCATAATCCTTTAGTGTTTTACACCTGAAATTGTATCCTTCTGGGTGACTTCCAAAACTTTCATTAATGTAACTTTTATTGTATTCATTTTAAAAATATGTCGTCCATGAAAAAAAAAAAAGAAAAAAAAAGCTAATTAGAATTTCAAAATAACTTTAAATCTTGATATAAAAAAAACACATATTTTCTTCTGTATGTGTTTTTAGCAGCTGCCCTAGAAATCAAGTAGAAATGGTTTGGATTTATACATAATAGTAATAAATCTGTGTCTTAATATTGAAAATAGTTTTGCAACTTTGGCTTTTAATCCAGCATAATGTGTTATCTGAAAGGCTTGAGCAGTTTTAACATTAAGAAGTGTCAAGCTTTGTTTAAACTGTAGCATTCATTTACTTGAGAGTCGCTAAAGTCTGTGAGGTAGTGTAGTCAAAGGGTCAAAAAAGGTGAAAAGGAAGCAGCATCAGCAGCCAGTTCCAAGTTCTTCTGCTTGATTTTTGTTAACATCTTTAGTTTCTGACATCCAAAGTCTTACTGGTTTTATACAGAGTTGGCAACAAACCTGCACATCATTAGACTGTACCATGGTAGAACAAATCAAACCAAAGAAACAAATCTGAACAAAGTAACAGGAATGAGATTATTAATCTAATTTACAAACTCATCTACATAACTAAATGGTCTGAAAAATAAAATATTTAATACAGGACAATAAAAAGGTTTTGATACGGAAAACAAACAATGCAAAATAAAAGAAGAAAACCCTCCATTTGGTAGAACCCAGTGACGCAATCAGTGACATCATACACCTAGTAAAGCAGGAAATACTGGGCCGGCCCATCCCATACACCTTTTCTGGTTGTGGCATGTAAAGGGCCAAACAATGGTGAGTAAAAAGAAACTAACAAATTATTTACTGGAAATGTACCTTAAAAAGGAACATTCATATTTATCTAATGATTTAGAAGTGTTAGCTTTTAATAAGAGGTACACACAGATGTAAACTGCAACATAATGCAAATAAACCCGGTGTAGTGAGTGAAGCAGAGTTATGACAGTGATGTTTAAATCAATGCATTAAAACCAACTATAGAAAGATTAAATCAATCACAAATATATTCAAAGGGCAAGTGGTAAATAAACATAAATTTACATCATATTATATGTCTGAAACCTCTTTCAGACATATAGTATCATCACAAAAAGCATCATTTATGTTTATTGCTAAATTTCTGTTAACAAGTTCAGCTACAAAAATAGAGAAACATTTATTTATTTAACATAAAATGTGGCATGTACTTAATGTAGCAGAAAATAATAGCTGAGTACAGAGTCATTAGTTAAAGTTGCATTTACACAGCCAAATTTAAGTTAATGAGTGTCACGCTCCACAGCTGCTTGAATGAAAAGCAAATGTAAATTAAATGAATCCTTAGCCTTGTAGTATAGTACAGAATTAGTCACAAATCTGTGCAGTACATAAAGGTTATTACTAAGCAATTTATCGTACATTTAGTGATGTGGAAAGCCCCACAGAGTTTAACCACAAACTTAATCCCATGTTTCCTCTACCATCATCTGACAAGTGGAAATGCTTAGTTTCTAGCCTTTATGGTTTTTACTATTCAACTACTGCTGTCAGTAGCTTCATATTCTTTTGTCTCGAGTTTCTAAATATATCCCCTCTACAGCTGTTGCTGTCAGGAATGACCTGAAAACAGGCAAAAAGGGAGGTTTGACACGTGGTTTATACATAACAGGCTTTCCCTGCCAAATCCGTCTCTACGTTTGCCAACAGAGCAACCACAACAAATTGATCTGAGAATGAGAAACTCAGGAGTACGGCATCTGTGACTGGAGTATTAAAGAAGAATGCCTCAGAATTTCAGCCTTAATTTACCCACTGCCTTGTGACATTTCAGTATGTGAGCAGTAATTGAAGCATAGATTTATTCTTGCTGTTGTTTGAGCAAAGAGAAGTTTGCTTGGTTTGCCAGGTCTGAGCTAATGCACAACCATGATGATTTTTTTAAACTCTATGTTTGACATTATACTTTATCTGTAAAAGAGCATCTAGTCTTTGTTTGTTTTTTTTTTTTTCCTTTTTGTATTTAATGTAGCCATGAAGAGATGGTCAAATGCAATGAGTATATTTAAAACAAGCAGGAAAAGCATTATTCATGGTTTCACATGTTCTAAATATCACAGTGAATAATAATGCAAGATATCATACCACAAGTATGAGTTACAAATTGCCTTAAACCAGATGTGTGTGAAGAAGTGTGAATGTTCATGAATCAAAGTATGTTTAGATTATACTACACTGTGCTAGAGTTTCTGCAAACGCTGCCAGCAGGCACAGTTGGTCATTAGCTGTCAAAGACTCAAAACCTCTGTTTTGCCACCCATTCACAGCTGAGTCAGAAATCCACTTCATCAAAAATATTCTGCAATGAGAAAACACAGAGGAGTCACAGCAGAGGCTCCGGTTGTTTCCAGGTAAGTGCAAAGAATTAGTGATGAATAATTAAATTTAGGATCATTAAAAAACATTCTTTTCAAAAACTTAATTGTATTTCATTAGGATTTTGTTATATACCAACAGAAACAAATGCATAACTGTGTAAAGACAAAGTTTTCAAATTGTGTTTTGCATATAGTAATATTGTAAATCGGGAAAGTGTTGCACATAAATCCCTTCAGTCTCCTGACCTAATAGTTTGGAAAACCACCTTTAACTGCAATCATATTGACAACTCTTTAGGAATAACTACCTCTCCTGGCCTTGCATCATAATAGTCGGTTCAAATCCTGGTTTGGTGCATCTGTGGGTTCCCTCCGGGTATTCTGGCTTCCTCCTACAGTCCAAAAACATGACTGTTAGGTTATTTGGTCCATCTAAATTGTGAGTGTGTCTGTGCATGATTGCTTGTCCTAAGGATAAGCAGGTCTAGGCGATGGATGGATAAATGCCACACATTTCAATCAATTCATTATATTTTATTTTATTTACATAAGTATTTAATAAAATTAATTTTATCACATGATTAAAACAATACTTTGAAGTTTGTCATTGTGAAGGGACAAAATGTGAAAAAGCTTAATTACAGAATTGCATGTTTTTGCAGACTCTGATTTCAATATTAAACCTTAAGAAGCTAAGAGGAATAAATAAATTCCTTTAAAGTTATCACTCCTGGTGATAAATCCAAGTTTAAATATCTGTAGATTTTTCAGATTTTCTGCTCCATTTGGTTGTTTGACGCAAGTGCTTCAGTTGGTGTTCACATCTTGCTTATCATTGCCGTTCCTCAAAAACAACATAAGTATTGCAGCAATATTGCAACATGCCAAGCATTTAAAAGAAAAAAAACGTTACACTGAAAGGATGGCAGAAGAAAAAAAAAAAACTAAAATAAAGAAGAATAAAAACTAAAGTCTTGAAAAACAGATCAATATGAAGCTAGTTTTGTTGAACAGTGACAATCAACAGTGTTATCTTTGAACAAAATTGAAAATCACAAATGGTTTATATTTTACACTAAAGAAACTCCAAGGCACTTCCTTTTTGAAAGGATCTACATTCCCTTGATAAGAAAGACATCTTCCTATTTTTGAGAAGAGAGTGACTTAACTGTTTGATGTTCATGCCTGTCACCAATGAATGCCTCATTTTCAAAAAACAAAAAAGAAAAAAAAAAATAAGGACTCTAAAATCCAAAGATGCTCCTTGTGCACAAAAACTGTTAAAAAACCTTTGGGCTCACTTTGAGGTTGGTTTCAAGTTGCAAGTTTCTTCTGTCATCATCTTCGCAGCAAAGCAGAGCCACAAGTCAGAGAAATGGAAGCGTTGCATCTCCATCTTTTAAGGTGTTTCCTCAAATTCAGATCTAATGACTTCACACCCAACGCAGTAATGGTCAAGAGTTAGGCTTAAAGTAATCTTTAAAATTGGCCAACATTTCTGACCAGAAGTTATTGATATTTGATAGTCCCCAAACAAAGATAATAAAAAAATCTAAGGATTTTGGTGTTTGCAAAGAGGTCATCTATTTTCAAATACTTGGAGCTTATTATCACTGATAAATCAGCACAATACACATGGAAAAATGCAAAGAACTAGAAATTATGAGAAGGATATGATTGTTGTAATGCCATAAAGATTTTCCTCTAAATATTGAGAAGATTATCAATAATATTCAACATGCCATTTTATAATTAAATGTAAATTAAAACTGATTAATTTATTTTTCAAAATTTAAATTCCTTTTACATAATTTTATTATCTGTTGCCTCACTGCCTTTTGGAAACAGACTTCTTGGCTGAATGAAAATAATTTCAGATGTAAATCTGAATAATTTGGGGCTTAGCTGCATGTGTGTGACTGCTTTAATGAACCACACACTGTCACACAGTTGCTGCGGCTAAAACTTCCTTTTGTTCGGACCACAATAGATTTTGAGATCAGGACTGGTAGGAGAACTTCATTTTTCAAATTGGAGTTGTGACTTCAGGGAATATTCCTGTTTAGTTCTTGGACTTTGTCTCAGAAATTCTGACTTCTGACCACAATTCTGAAATGCACCAAGAGAGCATTTACGCATAATAAACATGGTGTGGTTTACCTCACATATAATGAAATATCAGGGTCTGATATTTCTCTTTCCATGCTGATTATGGGAAATCCAAACACATTATATTTTAAATGAGACTATGCCTCCAGGTCATGCAATATCCCAGGCTGTTTCTGTGACTCATTGTTTCTTGCTGTCAAAGCATTTCTAGCTTTGTCTCATAGTTCATCCAGTACCACAAGAACATGTGCTAAGCAGATGTGTTATTTCCTCTCGAGCAGTAAAATATTCTCCTCTCAGTTTATTGAAGGTGGCATAAATGTGCTTTTGGCAAACGGTCACCTACTGCATTAGGACATCATTCCTTTCTGGGTAACGCTTTAATGGCAGATTTGATCTGGAAATGTTATATAACATCATCAAATCATTCAAAGAACATTCTCACAGAGTGTGCTGGATTTTTTCTAGGTAAATGAGGGCAGCATTAAATCTGCACATAACACAAATTCTCAAAGCAGTTCAGTGTCATCATAGCTAACGCTGCACCAAACAGACAGTAAAGACAGTAAAGCTTTTAATAACGATTACATGTAAACAATATTTTTTAAAACATAGTATGCTACCTCTCTGTGTGACTTCCTCATGATGTTCTCAGACTGTTTTTCAGCTGCATTATTTGATGCTAAAGCATATACTGTGACAGAACTGCACACCCTTGTTAGCATTTCTTTTTAAAGTAAATGAAGATTCTTTGAATGGAATAATCCATGCATATTATTTACCATTTACATATTTTTTCATATGTCTCAAAAAGCAAGTTTATAAATGTTTATTTTTGGAGTTAGATGAAAAGTTTTTTACAGACTCATTGTGATCAAGCTTGCATAGCACATTACCTACATAATAGAGATGGATGAGGAAAATATTGCAGAAAATAAAAAAAGACAACTGATTCATGTGTAAATGGTATATTCATGAACGTCTTTAACCATTATGTGCACAGTGATTCAGTCTTAGCTCTTTGGAGCAAATAACAGGAGATACTAAAATTTATGAATAGAAAAGTGGATTTTGGAGATCTTTACAGCTGGCAATAACATAGTGTAGAAAGAATGCTGCCCCGCCTTATGCTGACTTGTGTCGTATCACATTTGCGTTTTATAAGGTCAATACAACTTAGTAAACACAATTGTGCAGGGACTCATTTAAAGCTTATAAATCTATATAAAAGTATCTATTTTGTCAGCAAAATTTAATTACACCTGACTTGTTGAATTGTACCAAAGTATTGAGATCTTCAGTTTTTTCAGTCTTAATTTGCATGTTCTCAACTAGACTTTTTTTCCAGTCCAAAAACATGTAAATAATTTGTAACTTTAGGTTTCTGTGTTGATTTTTCTGGTGATATATCCAGACTGTACACAGCTTTTGGACAAACAATTACTGGGAAAGAACAATATCTTGGATCCAGAACTTCAAACTGGAGTCACAGACACAAAAGATAAATGTGCGTTGTCATCAGCCCAAATTTATGCTGCCATATTGGATGGTAGAGTTGGTAAACATACATGAACCCTTTACTATTTTTCTCTTGCAAACCTAAGAGCGGAGCTACCAGATACATTACATATTTATAACTCTCTTAATGTCACAAACTTATTCATTTTAATGAGAAAACCTGTTCAGTTTATTTCTAACCAAGTTTTTGGAAGAGATTCCATTGAATGTCCAAGATTTTTCAAGGGTGAAGGATTTCCCAGGATTTACTTGCCATGTTCTTATCAAGTATACTTAATCCAACAGAACCCATATCATGAATGGAATTATTTTTATAGATCTAATTGCCTATATGCATTTAGATCCATCCTTGCAAAGCTGATGCAAGGATGGCTAAAATACCATTCTGTTTGGCAGGTCTGACTAAGACTGTAAATAGCTTTATCCCAGCCAGACCTCCAAGTAAAGCCAAAATGATCAGTGTTTCATTTATATTATGACTTTTATCCTGAAATTTTAATGCAAACTTTGGCAGACTATGGAATGCGCTACTCTGTAGTATACTCAATAGAAATATATGCTACCTCAGAAGGTGAGATGTCGCATGATATTTCTCTCAGATTCCTAATTTACATCTAAAGCTACATATCACAAAGCTTTCCTTAAGTAGAGCCTGAAGCAGTTTAGAGTCTCTCTTTAAAAATATGCATGCTCTCTATATCAAATGTTTCAATAATCAGTTCATATCAACACTTTTGCTGAGAATCCCAAATGAATATTACATGAGTGTGGAGGTTTTACTGAAGTTTAAGGCATAGAAGAAGTAATTAACTTGATAAGAATTAAAAACAACTTTCTTGACAATTTTACTTATGAAAGAACAATTTGAGATTGTTCTTCAGTAACTTAACAATAAGCTATTCACGTTTCTTTGTTTAAAGAGCAGCCTGACAAATGAAGATGTTAATAAGACTGGAAAGGTTCCTGAGAAAAATGGGGCATTTACAATATGCAACAAATCCACTGACAAAGAGCTAATAACATCTTTGAAGGGCTTGTAGGTGGAATATTTAATAAGGAGGGAGACTGTTTAAGATGTTGCCTCACTTCTTCCAAACTGTCAATAACTGCAGCGAGACACAGGAGCCATTCTTGTTGCAAACAGTGATGAGATCATGATGCCAGTGCAGGGTTGAGTGGGTCTAATTGAGAGTCTGATATTTTCAGCTCATTTCACTGTCAAACCGGCAGGAATCATGGAGCGAATGCAGAATAGCATTTCTAAGAGGCTTTAAACAAAAGTATTTAATCCATGACTGTTATCATTGCTTCTATGCTACTAAAGATGGGGATTCCTAGCTGTGCATTAAACACAGTTGCATCGCTCAAATTTCTCATGAATATTTGTCATGGTGATTCTGAAGTTTAGCTTTTCTCTGACTCAATTCAGCCTCCCTGCATTCCTTCTTGTGATGAACTATTGATGCAGTTTTTTCATGGTGCTGTCTATTTTCCACAGATCTTAACTCATTTATCAGATACTATTGAGATCTTGAGTGCTTTGCAACTAAAATGTTCAAATAAGTCATTACCCTCTTTTCATAATTAGGGAAGGACTGCACAGAGCACTATAGCAATTTCATTAATCTACCAATTTTCCAATGTTATACCTAGACTAATTATACTGTCACAGCTCAAAAGTGTTAAATAAGGCAGAGAGCCTTTTTATAAGTGTTACTCCGTGTTTAATCACTAAAAACATTAAGGCTTTCAGATAAAATAGGAAGAATTCATCTCTGAAGCTTTAATGGACCGCATTTCAGAAAACTCATCAATACACGCTCCATAATGTTAAGCTTTCACAGTGGCGTAGAGATAGTCAAAGATGTTAATTTCCTTACCCACCTTCCTTAAGAAGGTACTTACTTTTAACTATTCTCCAAATAGAAAAATCCAGGTTACAAAAGGTAAATAATCTGATTAAAAAATATAATAATAACAGTAGAAGAACAAAGGCTTAAAGAACCAGCAGTGACTGATTTACAGTATGTTTAAGGGATATATTTTATTTCACACCGACATTTTAAATATTACCATGTAATTTTTATTTTTTATTTTATTTTTTTTTCTGAATGCTGCAATCTTTTGGCAATGCTGTTTAATATCAGAGTGTGAAATGACTCTTTTCCTGTTTTGGAAGACACTGACTAATGATGCCAATGGATGATTTTGACTCAATTTCCACATGATAGCTTTCACTAATAAAAACAGTTTATCCATTGAGTGGATAAACTGGGAGTCACTGGTGTTCAAACAAGTCCTGGGGGTGGAAGCACTGTGCTCATTCACCTGTCCAGATATTTAGACACTTCATTAAATTCTTGCAAGGTATATTGTGGTGGTTGGGATGGTGGGGCAGAGCTCTTACATTAGGTAAGAGTCAAGGTTGCCAATCAATGGTAAATGGACTGAACTTATGTAGCGCTTTTCCAGTCATTTTGACCACCCAAAGCGCTTTACACTAGAGTCACATTCACCCATTCACACTCACAAACACACNGATCGGTAGGCAATTTGGGGTTAAGCGCCTTGCCCAGAGGCACATCGACATGTGGCAGGAGGAAGCTGGAATCGAACCTACAACCTTCCGATTGCAAGACGACTACTCTACCACACAGCCACAGTCAGTCAATCAATCAATCACAGGGTAACCCAAGATATAATACAAACCACCACACAAAGAGATTTTCATTCATTAGGACAATTTTAGAAAGACCAATTAAGCCAACAACTGTGAACTGTGGGACAAAACTGAACAACTTTCTTTCCTTGAAGAAAGACCCCAGACTGTGATTAAAATCTAAGACCTTCTTGCTGCAAGGAAACTGTGCTAACAACTGAGCAGTGGGCCATGACATCTGGGTAAACTACATTGGAATCAAGATGGATTGAATTTTGTATTTGCTATTTTCTTCAGTAGGTATCCACTGTTCAAAATGTAATGTAATTTGTCAAATTAATTTGAAAAATGAAGGGCCCTAAAGAAGGAGATGTATTCAGACTGAGGAGCCTATATGAAAAAAGTTAATTCCTGTACAGAAGGCTTGAAGACAGCGTTGTACTGTAGATGATTGTGGCTCAGTTCATCCATTAGTAGGTTTTTTCAGACCTCAAATCTGTTTCAGTCACAAACAAAAATATAAAATGTCAACAAATTATTAACATAGAACTGTACATCGGAATGGATGGATGTTCGTTATCTATTGCAAAGAAAAATAGCATCTCTTCAGAAAATTATTTATTAGGAAGAAAAACAAAACTATCTGAAGAAACCTGGACCCATGTGAAGATAGGATTGCATCATCTTGTTAAATCATGAAATAACCTGTCTGACAACATGAAGTTGGCTAAAAAAAATCCTGATTTGAAGAAATTCAAGAAGATATTGATAGAAATTGATATTTAATTGTATCTAAAATCATGAGGCTCCAGCAAAGTAAACTGATAAAACATGGAGCAGGAAGAATCTCCTGAGGAGAAAACGTACCAAAATCCCTGACTATTCCTTCAGGAGACCACAAAAGAATCATGAACACCATCTAAAACATTCCAGATTTTATTCACCTTTTTTTAAGATAAGTGTTCATGATGCAGCAATAAGAAAGCTCCTGGGCAAAACCACCGAGAAGAAAACAAAAATCTGCCTCATGTTTGCCAACGTGCATCTTCAGAAAACCTAATACTTTTTAGAAAATATTATATGGACTGACAAGACAAAGAGGATGTTTTTGGAGGGAATGCATTTTGATTGTGAATATTTTACAAAAAGGTGGGCTTTAAATTAATATTTCATTATTTTGCCATTATCAAACAAATCATTACTATATGATATATAAGACATTATAACTTGTGGAATAGTGTCTAATTAAATTTTTATTCTCTAATTTGAAACACAATTGGATTTATTTAAAAAACATTCAACAGGTGAAAGTTAATATTATGTGAACCCTGTGGAGCCATCCTTCAGCAGTACTGTTTATTAACTTATCAAATTATTCCAAAGCCATTCCTTTTTACAAAAAAATGTTTAACTTTACAACCTGCTTGACTTAAGTTTATACTAACAGCAAGAGATTTGTGGATATTATTACATATACTGATATTGGTGTGGATATCTCCAGTATCCCTGGGCTCAGTGTTGTAAGGGGTATTATAATACACTTTGGTCAGGGCCAGTGGATTACACTTAAATTGAAATGAGATTTCTTTTCCTACAGGGGAGGACCGCCGTCTGCATGCATGTGTTTTATTCTCTCCAAACACTTTCTGCTTGAAGTTGATGCTTTTTATCAGGCAGTCAAGCTGACAGCAGACACAATGCTGACTGAAAAAGCTCCTTGTAGAGTCTCTGATGCCAAATATGCATCAGTAATATTTTAAGCAATTTCAGGGTTCTCCTAAACTGCTCCTGCAACTAATAACATTTTTACACATATTTGCATGGTTGATGTTCCTCGTAGGGCCCGGTCTCTTTTGTTAAGCTTCATAAAAAGAAATAGCTTTTCCTAAAGTTTGAGATGATGAAAATCCTATTCATGTATCTAGAAATATATATTGACAAAATGTGCATTAAATAGACTTGCATCACTGAATATCAGGTTCATGGGAGCTCACAACAGACTAATCTCTGATGCTGCAATTAGCATTTCATATCAAGTGCTGTCATTTGGAACAGCCTCAAAGCCACCAAGGTTGTTGTTGAATAAAATATTAGTCTAAATAATACAAAGCCTTATTTAGGGTGGATGCTGAATGCAAAGACAGAAGACAGAGTAGACTCCACATGTACTAGTGGTTCCTGCAGAGCTGACAGAGTAGAGAAGAACATGTGTTGCAAGTCAGAACCCCAGAAATGTAGCAGGAATGAAACTTGTTTGGCAAAAGTGCTGATGGAAATCTACACCCAAGCCTACATACAAATGCATAAGAAAATCAATTTTTCTCTGCATTATAGTGAAAATATGTTCTTCCATATACAAATAAAGAAAAAAAAAAGTGATTGGATGTTAAATCATTACTCAAGACACGGACTTTCATAAAACAAATAGGATTTTCCAAGTAGGCATTCGTCACTTCTGTATTGCTGGCATCATTCAAAACTTCATCACTGTACTGCTAGAGCCTTGATTTACAACCTTTGTGTCTGAGAAAACAAATGCTTGTCTGGTAGTCAAGAGTTTGCTCAGGATTTATTCTCAAAAGTTGACATGTCCACACACCACCCTGTTCAGCTTTAATCTCTGCATTTGTGCGGTTGACACTGCACATGGTTTCCGCAGCCTAGATTTGCAAGTTAATATCTGTAAATCTACATATCCTATTGTCAAAATTGAGATCCTTCAATATTTGCTCTGTTCCCACTGCTCTGAGAGCTTCATTTTTAGCTCATGACTGCTCCTGCTTGTTTGCCTTTGTGCATGCGCGCTAATCTCATTTCAGTTTTTCAGGCCAGCAAAAGGGAGAATTTGAGCAATGAGAGCAATGCAATACGGCTGACCACAGTGACATAAGGTGGACTAAAACGTCGTGCACACGCTCTCTCTCACTCACCTATAACCACTTTCCACGGGGGGAGTTACCATCAATGGCTCCTCAGTGTGAATATGAGAGCAGGAGACGCAGAGACTATCCTCTTCGTGCCAGTTGCAGCTGCATCTCCTCGTCTTTAAGAGTCAGTCTATCATTTCTAGTTTTCACCCTCCTTACTAATTTCTTAAAATAATTTCAGGCATGACACAAGAATTACTGCTTTCATTTATTAAACCTTTAGTATAAAAAAATAGGTTACCACAAAAAGTAATTTATTCAATGATTATATTACAAGTGATATTTCATTGCAACTTCAGGCTTTGAAATACTTCAAAAGCATGCTTCGTGCAACATCAAATGTGTTTTGAAACAGCACACTGACAAAATCCAAATAATCTGTGATTTCAATCTACTGATTTTCAAGATGTTATTTCAAGATAGGATTTTACAGTATTTTAACTTTATTTTTTATCAACAGGGCTAGGGGTTCCAGTTTGATTATTACAGTGAATATTTTTCCTTTTTTTTGTTTCATTCAAAAGCACTTTGGCCCATTCCACCTAACATGGTGTTCTGGATCTCTAACTACATAATGACCTGGTTGCTATGCCTCTATTGCGCTGACCTGCTGACAGCTTCAATTAAACTGCTTGTATCATTTTTAGCAAAGCGCCAGTTGCCAACCCCCAACTGTCCTTTTACCAGCAATCAAATAAGAGCCTTGTTGACAGCCTGTGCAGGAAAGCTGAACATAAAATTCCATGATTTTTAAGACAATTCTCTTCATCATGGATCTGTTTTGCTCTGTCCTAAAATCAACTCACTTATGCAAACTTCATCTAGGGCTGCTCATATGTAAAGTTGAAACCAATCAACTCACAAAAAGGTGATCTGTTGATGGTTAAGGGATGATGCGTTCTTGTCAGAGTAAAAAAAAAAAAAAGTGCACATCCACCTCAGCAGCAGTGACACGTGTAGGCAGAACAATTCAGCTGATTTGTGCAGTTCAGTGGGCTTTTCGTTTTGCACCAAGACTGTTTCCTGCTAAGTGGCAACACAAAACAAGTCACACTCACAGACTGAGACAAACAAAAACAAAAGAAAAATTACGTAGATAGCAAGTTTTCATTGGAAAACATCCAAGGTTAACAACATCACTAACAGCAAATTCTGCACACTTAATATTACCTTAACTCTCTTGCTTATAATGACCAGACCGTTTTCTGACAGCACAGTTTAGAAAGCATAGAGAAGTGGCGATCTATCTGCTCTGCTGTGCAGTCACAGGGTCAAATTATTGTAATCACTTCAAGAGAGGAGTGGAATAAAACAGTGAGGGTAGGGGAGGTAGAGGAAAGAGGATTTATTTTTATTTTTTGTCATTTTTCCCAGTAGCTTGTGAACCATATGTTCAGCCTTGGGACACAAAAAACAACATAAGGGTTCACCAAAAGCTCAGAGATGCACCAGCACACCAGCACATGGGGATCATGATGCAGATTGTGTGTGTATGTGTGCATGGGAGAGAATCTGCAATTAAACTCTTAACATCTATCTGTTCAGCTTCAAAATGCTTCTACACAAATATCATTTATTTTAGACATGTGCTAATAACCTCAAAAAATAAAGCTTGCAAATGTTGGTTTTGCTAATGCATTTTCAAATTATTAATATTGAATGACACTGCTAAAGGTGTAAAAATGTGGAATTGTAAATTTGATTTCATCTGTTTATTGTTGCCAGTAAGGGGAACTTTGTCAAACAAATTGTTTTTTCAGCTAGTATTGATTCTAGCATCTTGGCTGAGTTGGTAACTGGTAAACTATTAATGAGTGTACAAAATCAAACTAGAGGTAAGAAAATGAAAATGTGTTAGTCCCCTTGTCTTACTCTCTGACAAAAGAATGTTTTCCTTCATTGTCAATACATTCTGTAACTGCCAAAAAGATACACAGTTTTCCATTTCTGCTGCCTCTTTTTAGTATGGAATTAAAACTATTCTAAACACATTCAGAAACTTCCAAGCTAAAGCTTAAAAAACACACAGAGAGCACTGAAGCACAGGAACAATCCCCTGAGATGTCTGTAAAAAAAGACAGAAGGAAAGAAGTAGATGGCAGAGAATGCGCAGGAAGAGAGAAAGAGGGAGAGTTTGCCTCCAGTCTCAGAACAGAGGAGGATCAAAGGTTTGTGCTCTGCATCTCAATGGACATCCGGTCACCAATACTGATGAGCCTGGGCGTGTGATGCTACATTCACAGGGTTTATATCTTATGGGAAAACAAGTGGTCATTGTCTGCAAATAAATAGACATCTTAACTCAAGAGTTGTACCTCACAGCACCCGAAACTTACGTATTTAATAGCCACAAAAATAAAGAAAATTAAATATTTTGCCATTTTTGGTGTTAAGTTGATTTATTAGTTTCAACATAGCTCATTTTATTAGCTAATTAATTGTGTTTTCTCATTAATAAAATAAAAAAATGGCTTTTCTATCTTTCAAAACCATGCAAGTACTTCATTTCTGGAATTTTGAAAAAGATTCAAATAAAAAAAAAAGTGACAATCATATCTGGTCTTGCCCTGAAATAACCTGCTTTCTGTGTAGCATAAGGTTTTTTAATTATGCAATGCCTTTACCAAAATCACACTAAAATGTGTTTATTTAGAATTTTAGAGGTGCAACTTCATACGTTGTGCTCATATTCTTGCCAGCTTCTGCGCAATGCAGTCTGAACCACCATAGATTTTAAGCTCCTACAGTAGCAGAGGGAGATTATAAAGTACAATATGCAGCATGAAATGACCACTAACTGGAAAGGCAATTTACCAAACAAGCCACTGCTAAAATAACATGACTTCAAAATGCAAATTAACTATGCAAACCAAGCATACAGATTTTCACCAGCTGGAGGAGCAAACTGTATATTTTGCAGCAATAATGACAGGAGACTCTATCAATACCCAACAGCTTATGCTATGATTTAATTTAAATGAGACCACCACATTTTTACCCTACGTTTGTTCTTGAGTTTAGGAAAGCAGTAAAAGATGGAATTAGGTGCTTGTTTCTCTCAGAGTTAAAAAAAGTGGTAAATTTTCCAAAAGCCTTGGCTGCTGTTGCATGAGTGTAGTATTATTTTAACAAGCTGGAAGAAAGACTGACACATTTATTTATGTAACTGCTGTGTTCTGTATTTCAACCTTGAGTCCATTAACACTGCTTGGTTAAAACGGCACACCAGCTGCACTAATGATCAAAGGATTTGTCCCAGATTATGGACAGCCATTAGTGTAATACTCTTTGTGTATGATCTAATGTAGATGCAACTTTAGAAAGGTGGCTGTGTGGTACAGTGTTAGGAACACATCCTGGAAACACTTGAATCTGCTCTACAAAGACTTGTCTTTCAGGGTTATAAATCTTTTATCTACGAGATAAACACAAAAGCAAGGCAGAATGTCAAAATAGCTGTGCTTTTTGGTTGAAAAAGAATGCATAGGGCCTATTTGCTCTGCTCTGTTATTTATTATGTAATCCCTGCTTAAAAGGCGACATAAAAAGAACGAAAGTATTTAGTTTTTAACTAAGTACCTGAATCTGCAAACATGTAATAGTGTTACAAATACTGTAATCACTGGCTGAAATAGATGGGAAATAAATTTAACAAAGATAAAAGAAAACAGCAAATTACAACAAAATTATAAATACAATAAAAGTAATCAATGGCTCTTCACTGCAGTGCTTCAAAATCTGCTTGCATTGGAATATTTACGGTCTACATTAATTTTATAATCCTCTTAAAAAGAAAGGATTCCATAGTAAAGATTTTAGCATTACCTCTCATTTGTGAGTGTTTGTCTATCACAGATGGTTGTAAAATCCTCAGATGAGATGCCCGTGACCTCCAATGGGATTCTGTCCCTTTCACTTGAGAGCCTATTAATTGTCTGCAATTATCCTTTGCAAGCATGGCATCTGTCAGAGGTATCTCTCCTCTTCCCACATGGATAAAAATGCCACAGTGATAAAGGTTGACTGCGACATTCACTATTTATTGCACAGTAGAGCTTGTACAGTTAAAGTTTGCCATGACAGGTCTTAAAAAAACATGTACGCCTTACGGAGTCCTTCCTGATTTCCATGTTTTTAGTGACAATTATTTAACTTTTGCTGAAATTACATATTTTATACAGCAAATAACAGAAACAGCGCTTCGAAATCCTTTCACTCATGGACAAATCATTTTAAATTTTGCAACGTAGCATGTTTTATGTGTGAAAAATGTGTGGTTTTGTATCACTGGGGACTTATCAACACTTTCCTTAGTGCATTCAGACACCTCCAAAATTTAGTGCAAATTTCATGGAACAAAATCACATAAGAAATGAAACAAACTGAGGAACTTATAAGGCAACAATATAAATATATCAAAAATAGTTATTAGAGAACTATCTTTGTTACAAAAATGGTACAAATGTTTTGTCCTGCACTAGAGAGAAGGACAGATTTTTCAGTTCTTCTACTGATTTCACAGCCTTGTATCCCAGCTGCTTCAGTACTTTATGACACATGGTTTGTGTGAATTCTACAATATCATAGGAAAGTTTCAAACGCCAACTCTCTGCATTAGCCGCTGAGTCCCTCACTGTTCCAAACTTGTGTTTTGCCGAAGGTTCATTGCTTCCTCGAGTATTTGCACGTATCCAGTGTTTCACATTTTTATCCATACGCAGCCCAAGAAAGTCATAGATCTCCTGAGTCTTTAGAAGTGGATTTCGGGCCAAATCCTCATATCGAACCAACATGTACTTCCCTTTCAGCCAGTGGGGATGACTAAGACCAGTTGAAACTGAACCAAAGAAGTCCTCACAGATAACTGTGAGTTGATTCATGTCTAGATTATACGGTCTTCTCCCTGTGGCCCTCCAAATGCGCCACAATCGGTATGGGTCCCTGAATGTCTCGATCCGGGATGACAGGATACCACGTGGGTCTCTCACAAGTTGAATGACTTTTATGTTCAGCCGCGGATCTTCAACCAGAGCCCGCAGATCCCCGATTTCAGGAACCCGAACTACTTTGATGGCCACGTGCTTCTTCTCCTGACAAGCCTCTGTTGCTAAAGTCATGTTTAAGGTTGAGCATTTCTTCACACAGTCTCCTTCTTCCACATTAACGTCCCCTGGACCAAAGGCATCACAGACAGGTTGCTGGCACAATGCCCGGCTGGCACCTCGACGGAACAGTTTGTCCGTGGTGTGGTTTGTGGGTGTCGGTTTTATATAATTCTCTAGGAAATAGAGATCACAACCATACAGGCTGCGCAAGAGGTCTCGACTGGCACCTAGCGTCACGCGGCGGTCTGTAGGGTTACGGGTGTGTGACTGACGTGGGACCAATGTGGCATAAACATGATAAAGAGGCTCAAACAGGTAGAATATCTCCTGGTGCTGGTTCAGCAGCTGGCCAACAAAGGAGGAGCCACTGCGAGTGGTGGCTAAGACAAGTATATGAAGTTTACGGGTGGTGTTGATGGAAAAGTAAGGATAGTCATCACAGCCTGCTCCACCTGCTGGTCCCCGCTCAAAGGAAGGATCT
Source organism: Alfaro cultratus (assembly GCA_903066825.1). NCBI lineage: Eukaryota > Metazoa > Chordata > Actinopteri > Cyprinodontiformes > Poeciliidae > Alfaro > Alfaro cultratus. The sequence continues at coordinate 29,868 of CAEFZX010010721.1, forward strand.
GTCTCCTGAGCCCCGAGACCGCAGTTCTGGGGGCTGGGCAGCGGGCACAGCTGGAAAGGCTTGGAGGTGAGCGTCCGGATAGCTGTGTACTGGATGGCAATCGAAGCCAAGGCCAGCAGAATCACTGACTTCCAGGAACATTGCATGGCTGAACCACTTCATCTAGCCAGAGATGCCTATGCCAGGTCCTCCCTGTGAACGAACAAGATTTTGTCTTTATTACAAGAAGCAGGTACATATCTTAGGTTATTTAATAAAAATATTTGGAATTATCTTGCTAAAATACAAAACCTCCATTTGAATAAAATGCTATGCAAGCACCACAGAACTGAGAAATAAAGAAAGAGACCGCATTACAAGATTTTCTAGTGATCTTAAAGTCATAAATTGTATTGTGACCATTTTTAGAACGGACTGTGAGTCATCAGTGGTTTCAGTGCCGCCTGCATTGTATTTAGTTATGATTCTACCACAAATCTTCCTATTGATTTTTGTACTTAAGAGGAAATGAGTTTAAATATGATTTATATACCGAACAAGAAAATAACAAAAGCAGATCTGAATAAAAAAAAAAAAATGCTCCAGCCACAAGACAGAATAACTTGTCTTAATCATTCAATTTACTTCCCATTTCTCCTGCCAGCTCTGCAGTCTAATTTCTGGAAATTAAAATAGATAAAGAAGTTCTAAGACCCTGCTTTTGGTTACTTTCCAGTCAACTGACACTGCCTGCCAAAACATGTGCAGCAGTATCAGAGCCAAGATAACAGCGTGGTACATACAGTATTAAAATACAGTATGACACATTTTGATTTGAAATTGCTCAACCAATCATGTTATATACATTTTCCCTTATGCATTGAGAAATGTTACAAGTTCACGCGATAATTATTAGACAAAGTATACTAGAATAAATCTTGCATCACCGCTTTCTATGCATCTAGGCTTGTTCTTTGTCTGTTTAATCATGTCCGCATCTAATTTGGCTTGACAGGACAGACAAATCATTGAGCTCTAAGCCACTTCACATTAGAAGAAAAAGTGCCCAGAAAGGTAAACAATGTAGTTTCAGGCTTCACTGCCAATGTCATGTCAAGGGGAAGTAGTCCTGTAAGTAAGAAATTAGATAATAAATGATGAGTTCTGTCTGGATTTTCAAATAACTCCTATATGTACGGTCTCCGTATAGTGAACTTTAATTGAGTGAATAAAATCACCACTTCAGGAGCTACATGAAAATGGAATAAAGTAAATAAATTGTGAAGATGTCTGCATAATATAGAGAAAAGCTATTTCAAAGTAACATGACAGGCTAAAAATAAAATTCCAGATTTGTTACATAATAACTAATACAGCTGATTTGACTCAGTCTGGGTTGAGAGACTTAGAGGATGCGTTTTTAAAGCAGGGACGGGGATGTTTTGCTTAATAGCTACTCTCACAATGCAAACAGCATAAACAGACAACATCTGTGCTTTCTCCTCAATGACATTTTGTAGAAAAAAAAGGCCCATTTCACTGCAGCGGGGACAGGTTAGTGGCTGTCAAAGATTTTCCCGTGATGCAGGCATCCTAACCAATGCAGCGATAAGACAATATATAGCACACATGAACGCATCACAGTCACACGCTTCGAAATTTCCTGCACAGAATAAATACAAGGAAGCACGAATTCGGCTTTGTAAAAATATAAAATATTGAGGTTGTATTTTAATAGAGTTTCGTTATACCTTGTTGTCGGTAGCTGTGTCCTCATGATGCGCGGTGCGATGCGTCCATGAATCACGGCTGGCTGTGTTTTAGTCCTCAAACGTCTCCCTCCCGAGCGCGCGCGCGCCCCCCTCCCGCGCGCTGTTTCCCAGTTAGGAGAAGATAAACGCGGCTGGCGGCCCCCTGTACTCCATCTAACGCGCGGGGGGCGAGGCGTTCGCGTTCAATGGATGGTGTCGGACACAGAATGAAACAGGAGAGAAGAGGTGATGGAGTAAAGCAGGGGCGGAAGTGTTATTATTAACCAGCCAGGCGGTGAAACTGGCCGAGGAAAGCGGCGGCCAAACTCCCCCTTCAATGATGCGCAGAGGCAGAGAGTGAGGTAGGCTACACAAGGACCGACTGTCTGGACCACCCCCGACCCCTCCCCCTATCCACCAGCCTCTCTCTCTCTCTCTCACTCACTCTCTCTCTCACACACACATAAACACACACACACAAAAAACACAGCTAAACACACACACAAATAAGCTCAAGACAAACAGCAAAAGTAGCAGCGTGTTCACAGTGATTCCATTTAATTTGATTGGGTAAATGTTTGATTTGCATGAGGCAATTTTGCACAGGGTGGCTCCAGCATCTTATGTGAGTTCATTTAGCTTTAGCTCACTTATCTTTTGGGAGTGTTGTGGTTTGGTTAGATCAGGGGCACCTGGCTCAACTGGGAACATTTTAACTGGGTTTAAAAAAATAGAAAGAGAGTGGAAAGACTAACTTGTCAAATCAGCATTACCACTTCTGGCTTATGAGATTCTGCAAATCCCTGTCTTCTGGGTATACACAACCTATAATAAAAGAGTGGGTGGCCAGCTAATAAATGATATTGGAATTAAACGTAGGATGTTCAGACAATGTAGGATTGAAAGAAACCGCAAAGAAAAGCAAATGAGGTGGTTAATACAATGAGTGCTAACATATTGCATTAACCAATAAGATAATGCAATAACTTATTGGTTTCCTAACTCTTCCCTCAAAGATAAAAGAAAACAAGCATCACCCTGCGTTTCAAAAGATTACCATTAGGCCATACCAGGAATACCTGTAGAATTTAGACCGAGTCACACTTAAGTCACAAAACCAGACTTCAAACCTGACTTGACTTGATTGCAGTCTTCTCTCTGAGCCATAGACCTAAATTCAACATTATGGCAAGACCTTACTTAGACATGAACCAGTGTTAATTCTACTATATGTAGTCCTGATTTAGAGCTAATAATGGTAGGCATAATCATTCAGACCTGCATATTGCCTTAGCCTGAACCAAACTTCTAGGTCTAAAAGTGGCTTATGCTTTTTATTAGAAAATAAAATCAACAAGGTCCTTAAACTGTCCAACATGGACAACTGACAAAACACACGAACAGAGGTTAAAGTCAACATTTGGTAGGTTTGGATCAATTTTATTCTTTATTGCAGAAGCAATATCAATGTTTGAAAGACATTCTGTATCCTTGTGGTTCAAATCACTTTTTTAGATGAAAGTATATTTTCCATTTAATGTGAATTTCAAGGTTGAAGAGTGCGGAGAAGGAGTGGAAGAAGCACTAAATCCAATTTGCTTGAGGTCGAGTGTGAAGTTTCCACACTCAGCAGTGATTTGGGGAGCCATGTCATCAGCTGGTGTGGGTCCACTGTGTTGTATCGAGTCTAAAATCTGTGCAGCTTTCTATCAGGAAATTGTGTGCTTCTCTCTGCTTTATTGAGATGCTAATTTAGCATGGCACCTTCCCTCAATTACACTACCTGCTTTAATGAATATACTGTCACTTGACTGGCCAGTGAACTTACTTGACCTTTGCCCCACAGAAAATCCATGGGCTATTGTCAAGAAAAAGATGAGAGACAGCAGAAACACCATGCCTTGTCATGATCAGGCAGAAATAAATGCAAAAGGAGCCCTGACCATCAGTGTATTCTGTCCATGGAGATACTTTTCAGTAGGTCGTATGAAAGGTTGCAATGCAAACATTTGTTCCCCTGCTGCTGGCAGTTGTCCCTGGATAACGCAGATGCATACTGTTCTCTAGTAGAGATCACATGGACTATCAAAGGCAATCATCTGCTTCAGCAGGTCTTTGATTGTATCTCTCTGTGCACATGTTTATGGTCACATTTATTTACCCGCAGAGCTTCTCAGCTATTGTCTCAACTTTACAGATGAAAGAGCTCTGGATGTGCTTATAGCTGTGCCATGGGGAGGCCAGCAAAGCAGCAGCTATACAGCCCTGATTCCATGGCTGTCTTCAGAGTATTCATGTCAATACATCCCAGCTTGTGGAAGCCTTGTCAAGGGACGCTCTCCCACATTGAAGCTAGGCATCTGCTGCAGCGTGATAGCCTTTCAGCACATTATCACATAAGGCTATTCTTCCTGCGCATGCTGTAAAGGGATTTGTAGTAGATTCATAACGTGTCAGGCTAAATAATGTGTGTTAGGGGTTGAGGGGGTATTCTGCTTTGTTCTCCTCTCAATCGTCTTTATTCCAGCATTCACATGGCGATAGAAGCTTGGTTTTGTGTCTGGCATTTTTTATTCACTACTTGGAACTCGGTGTGAAAAAAACGATTTGAAAGGATTGCACTGTTCTTATTAGCAAAATGAGGGAGGCAGATCAAAGAGCATCTTCAAGTGTTGGTGTAAAATCTGACAATTTCTATACAGTATTACATAACATGCTGTAAAGTTTAATTCCTCAGCTGTATTAACATATTCTACCACCTTTAATCTTTCAATTACATTTTAAATCCATACTAAGCAAGAATTGATTTAAAGAATATTACATATGGGCATAATGATCAATTCAGACACATTTTTATGAGGGGATAGCAACTGGAAAACTTTTGTACAACTGTTCTTTAAACAATGTTTCAGTTCATTCAATTTCAAAGAGATTTGTTTAAGCCCAACTCAATGTCAAGATCTCACCTCTGTGTTGCACTCAAACCAAAGTGTGCAGCATCCTGATTTGCTCATATTTCAAAACTGCTGCAGGTTTGCTGATTCGTTTGGGAAATGATTTCGCATTGTATTTGTGGTTTGTATTTATATACTTTGTTTGGATTCCACAAAATATGATGCTGTGCCTTATGGCTACACATCTCCACTTTGGTGTCAGAGGAACATTGTTCTAGTAGTTTTGTGGTTCAAGCGGATGAGATTGCAATCATATTTCAGTTTTTCTAAGAGACTCTCTTCTGACAACTGTGCAAACAAGGCATTCTTGTCTGGTCTTTTTATGTAGCTAATGAACACTAACATGAACCACAAAAACTAAGGCCCGAGGTGAGTGGTATGGACTTTTTGAGGTTTGACTATGATTTTCGCCTGTATAATTGCCTCTGTCCATTTTCATATTTTAAAGGTGAATTATCTTTGTTTTATCTGTAACTGATGAGCTTACATTGTTTGAAAATTGCCTTGTATAACTTTCATACAAGGCAGTTGGCACAGATTGCTGGATATCTTTTCCCTTGTAATTATGTTAATTCTTACCTGCATGCTTAAAACTGGCAAATTGACAAAAAAAATAAATCTGCTTTCATAAAGGTGATCATATGTGCTAATGATTAACTTATCAGGGGCGTTGTTTCAGTAAGGCCTGACTGCTACATTTTCTGTTAAATATGGTGGAAATAACCTAAATTAATTACTTTTGATTTAGGCAAACGAGATATGTTAAATAGATAGGTTTATCCCCATTTAAGATGATTAAGTCTGGTTACTTATAACAGATTTTTAACTCTAAAACTGTCTCATGAAATATTTCTATCACATGTACATTTTACATGTAAATAAGATCAGGGTAAGTCTCTTCATGACTTACCCTGAAATTGTTTGTAAGATTTAATTATGAACTCCTCAAGATGACATTTCTGACACATCAATCTAGAATAATAGGCTTCATTCAAAAGCCATGACAAATACTGGCAAAATGCACATGTTATTTGACTCACACTTTTATGCAAATATAGGTTGGATCAAATAGATGCTAACTCACACAAAAGAAGAACTAAAATAGTGCAACTTTTGACAGTGCTCTATAACCTAAGCATGCAACAAATAAATTAAGAAAATAGTCTGCTGAAATAGATGAACCTCGTAAAAAATCAATACTTGGCCAGAGCAGGATTTAGAAAGCCATGGAAAAATCCTGGAGAATTCTACTCCAGCAGAGCTACAACCTGAAGATGGATTTTTCTGGGGTCATAAGACATTGTGCCACACTATGCATAGATCTTGTATCATGGAGATGAATACTTCTTCTTTCACCTGCAGAATTTCTTTAGCTTGACTCAGAACTGTCCTAAAATGCCAATTGTAAGAAAGAAAACAAAGAGCACAATCCACCCCAAATAAAAGCAAAAATAAAACCATGTCAGTGTGCAGCATATGGACAGTTTTCTAAGTGGGCAAGATCCTGAAAACTGAGTATTTGGTTTGTTGCATGTGCTTGCTTGTTATTGCCTGCCTTGCATATTGTAGGGTATTTTAACCTGTACATGTAAAGGATCAAACAGATAGTATTATCACTTCAGCCTTTGCAAAGAGGGTGAGTTACAGCAGTGCCTCAGAAAACTCCAACTTGTCCCCCTGCAGCAGCCTGGTTTCATTCAAAGCGGGGTGAGGGCCGGTCATAAAACAGTAACTTAATGATAAGGAGTAAAGCGGTCCCTCTGAACTAGCTGAAACCGGTTTCTCCAAGAACAGGATGGTCCACCACACCCAGTTTCAGCTTAGACCAGCGAGACTAACAATTTATTCATGATATAACTATTTTCAAAACTCTGACACATATTCTCTCAATCAGTGTTCTTCATAACCTGGGCTAAATTGGTAAAATAAATATATACAGAAGCCAGGGGTATCCTGCTGAACATTATGGGTGATTGATTTGTGCCAATTCTAGAGGATTAACTATATATGTTTAATTATGGAGGGTTTTATTTTATTCTTGAATGCTATATACTTTTGATATGTTCTTTGGAAAATAAAAATCAATAAAAAGGAAGCCTGATTTATTGTGGATTATTGTACACACAAGCATGTGTGTCAACTTATTACTTATCACAACATAAGAGTAAAGAAAGGTGCTAAAAGCAAATTAACAGTCAGTTCTAAAATTTAATATGTCTTTTGCAACTAGCCTACAACTCAGATTTTGACCATGATAATTACACAGTTGAACATTTCCTGATGATGTCACACCACAAATCTGTTTTCTCTGGCTCCCAAAAATAAATTCAATTCTCCTTCAACAAAGCTTTTTCTATATATTATGCCCTTGTCTCCAGAAGGAAAACAAACTGTTTTCAGTCATGGTGGAAAAGAACGCTATAATGAGATTGCTAGCCAGGGCACTATTTAACAGAAGAAAAAAATCTCTGCCTGTGACTGAATTTTTCTAGGTTGTCATGGTAAGTGAATTGGAAAATAATAATAGGGCTAGTATTTATCACTTGGGCCTTCTGTATATTCATGTACCTGTCATCATGAATCTTAGCTGTTCTAGTTGTTTGTTGTGCATTCAGATGGAAATAGGCCTTTTCTTGTTACAGGAGTTGAGCAAGACTGAACTTTCCAAATCACATTAAGGTACTTTGTAAGGTGAATTCTATTAATATAAATTTTTCTGCAACAGCTTGAGCTTAAAAATGGCGTAAGATTTAAAATTTACTATTACTGTTAATTGATTATTAATAATTTAATGATCTATCCATTCAATATCCCCAGTATTACTGATGTGCATGTGCTGTGGTCTTGGCTCAGCTTCAGTGGAAGAGGTGGATCTGGGCAGCCTGTGGAGCTGTGCCAGGTGAGACTGATTAGCCCAGCTGTGGGATATTTGTCTCCTTCTTCCTTTATATGCAGAAGCTTGCTGCAGCCTTGGACAGCCACATGTTACTAACACTGCCTTCCTGAAGAGCATGTCGCCTATAAGCTGTGACCTGATCATATTGAGTGAGAATGGGCTGCACTTCTACTGTGCCTTTTAACCCAATTCAGATTCCATAAGGCACCTTATATTTAACCTATTCTCATAAATATGTTTGCATCCAATACACAACTGTCCCCTGCCAACAAGTCTTTTGGTGTGAAAAAAAAAAAAAAAAAGATTTCCCCAATAAGATTTGTTTTTCTAACAGGGAATGATGTGCTAACATTCAGTTTGGATGATGCCCAATCCACCTTCATAGCTATCAGGTAAGCAACAATGAACTGCATAATAAGGGATTAGATAATTAAAATGTTGCACAGACTACACCCAAGGCTGCACAAGGAAGAAATTTAAGCAATTGAGTGATTTTTACATAGAGGTAGGGCAGGTCAAGAAGTTCTAATACTCTAAGCAGCATCTACATTTTATAGGTTATGTTGTAGGATTTGTGTAGTGAGGAGCTTTCTGCATAGTCCAGTGTTGGATACAAGCTTAAAGTCCTAGTCTCATTTATTATGGGTGAAAATCTGAATATTTTGTCAAAATCATTGCAATGTTTGTTTTAAAAACAAAACAAAAATCATGAATGCTTTGTGTTATATGTCTCTATGTGAATGGGTGAAGGATATTTTGTGAGTCATGATGTCTTTCCATGTCTGAAGTATGCATGCCATTTTTAAATCACACCACTTTACATAGCTGTGTGTACTGTAGTGAGGAATTCAAAATTTGTAGTTTTTATTTGTATCAGGATTGTTTAAATTAATTTTCATCCACACTGACTGAACATCTGCTTAGTGTAACATAGATATATTAATATTATTAGGTCACTTCTTCGATATTTAAGCAACAGTTTGTATTGAGAGAGACATGTAGTACATCTCAGAGTAGTGATGCTAAACACCGTCATTTTTCAACATATCCAAAAACTCTGTAACAGCAAGTTGATCTGCTGCAGCGTCAAACACATCGGAAATTGATGCAGGATCATTATTTGCTAACCTGTGCATACTTTTACACTCCTAAAGTAGAAAAAAAGAAATACAGTAGTGATAGTTTTAACATAATTCCCTCCAAATTTGACTTATTTCTTTTGCATAAAGATGTCTGTGACTTACACAATACAGAAAAGCTATCCAAACTGTTACTTGAACTCAGAAAGAGATTATATTATGTCTGATGTTATGGCTCTAAGATTAGTTGTGAAAAGTTCCTACTGTGTTTTTGGGAGCATTTGCTTTCTTGTTGTCCATTTCATTTGCATAATTGAATAGACAAGAAAAACAATGAGAACACCACTTTTCTCAGTTAACAGATTGGATAGTGACATCAGCTTAATTAAAAATGCTGCAACAGAATTTTTTAAACACCAACAATGATGGGGGAAAAAAATTGTGATGGAGACAGTTATTATAGTAATGTTTTCAGTTAAATTGAAAAGAAAATACAAATGTTATATTCTGTCTGTGGTTGTACTAAATTAATGAACAACCAGAAACGTCTTGAGATTTCTGGATATCAACCTAGATTAGAAACCCTGCAGATAGGGAGAATATAAATTTTGCACTCTGTTCCCTAAACAGTCATTGCTTTACTTCTACTTATGAGATATAACATATTATATACCCTAATGGGCCATTGGATAGATTTTAGATTGAAATTATTATCTATTCATGTCAGCTCAATTCCATTGGAAATAGGCAGCTTATTAAGTCAGCTTTTATGAAAGTGGATAACTTTATCTTTTCAGCCCTGCTAACTGATTGTGTCAAATGTTGACAGGGATAAAATATTTAATTTTACAGTAAGACTTAATATAGTGAAAATATGTGCACAGTTCCAGATCTAACTCTATCACTGCTTACATATAAAATAAACATTACACAACAATCCTAAAATGTGTTATACTGCTGAAAATACACATACACCCTTAAACAATAAGATTTATTCAGATTTGCACCCACAAAATACCTCTATGTTTCTGTTAAATTCCATTTTTAAGTAGATGGTACAAAAGAAATGACTTTTATTTTGTGCAATGTCAAGAAAAATGCTTGTCTGCATCTATTAAATGTTTCAGAGGTGAAGTTTTTTTTTTTTGCGTCTTTCAATATTTGTTATTGTGGATTCCAACTATATTATCAACAACTTTCAAGGTGGTTTCTGTTGTCCTGATGATGCAATTAATGTATGTGTTTGAAATGACAGTGTAAGTGAAAATAGTTTTTACAGATTAAATAACTTTTGACGGACAAAATATGTCTAATTATAGTAATATGCTTAAACTTGGCTAAGTTTATGTTGCATCTGTCTTAGTCAGCACAGTTTTCGGAGTTAACCGTGATTATTGAAAGAAAGAATGGGACACTGCTTTATATTCAGCACAAAAAGAACCAACCCTGAATATGTAAGTGACCTGAAAAGTCTCCCATCTCAAGCAGCAGTGGTAACTGCTTTATGTGCATCAGCCTGCTTGAAATTCCAACAACACGCTTCTCCCCGAGGATGAGCTTAATGCAGTGCAAACCCACAGAGCAGCTGCTGTCATTCTGCTGTACAGGGTTCTTTGTCAAATTTCTGTTTAATTAAATAGACTCCATATATCTGACTTAAATGAGCTATTTGAAGACCTATATATTTTATAAAAACCTGACTGAACTGAGGAAATAGAATTTATTTGTGAGATTATTTATAAATCTGCTCATATTCATCTGCTTTGAAATTGTAGACCAAATCTCTTTATCAAAAATGTGTAGAGGGAATAAATTACCTGTAAGTAAACATTTTCAGTTTCATTTTTAATAGCTACACCTCTGCCTGATCATAGCTGACTTGTATAATCTTCTAGAATATCACCTAAGTAGAACCTGTGACAACATAAGTTTGTATAAAACTTTCCAATCCCAAGAAATTCAAGAACAGTTGACAAAGTCTTTGACAGCAAGAAAGGTTAACAGAGGCATTTATGAGCTTTTGGACTCCAGCAAACCACAGTAAGTTCAATCATTCACAATTGGAGAAAACATAAAGCAGTTGTGCACCTTTTCTGGATTCTCAGGTCTAAAAAGTGAAGGTCAGTGTTCATAATTCAACAATAAGACAGAGATTGCCCAAGACTTCTGGAAAAATACTCTATTGACTGTTTTTGTAGGTGTCTTTCCTGTTACATCTGTTGCAAAACTAACAAATAAAACATACATAAATAAAACATTACACTGACCTTAAATTTGAACGATAGTGGTATTGTGATAGTCAGGGGTTGCTTCAGGACATGGATAACTTATCACAATTCATGGGTCAATGAATTCTGACCTCTTGGAAAATTTTGAAGGGATACATTTTGGTCATTGGTATGGGACCTTAAACCTAGAACACCTGAACTATGCAGCAGTACAATGATCGAGACATCACCTGCAGTTTCACCTCTGAATAACTCAAAAATGTTAAATAAAGTACACAAGTTCAAAGTAAAAACTTGATTTGAATGCAATGCTTTGGCTTGACCTTAAAAAGCCCAGTCATACAAGAAAACCCTCATATCTGTCTGGATGTACCAACAATTCAGCAAAGTAGAGTAGGCCACAATATCTCCATACCAACATAAATGTAAATCTAAATACTTTGTGTTAGTTGTTGCCACTGACACAGACACATGTTACATTTAGGAGGCAGTCCTCATATGGATGAATTAGGACAACTTCTTCCCTTGATGAAGAAAATCAGCATTCTAAAATTGAATATGAAACATCGACTTTATTTTAAATTAACTTGATGATGTAAAAATTTTAAATGCAACAAAGAATCTAAAATAAGAAGAAACCTATAAGCAGATCTGTACCTGTACCTGCACCTGGACTTTACCAACTCATAACTGTTACAGTTTTTCAAATGGCAAGAAATTCAGAATATGCTCTTTAATAATTTAGTCTATGAATGCATTAATTATGGCTCGGCAAACAATCTAACATCTGTGTATTGCATTTTCACAGCTAACCATCTGGTTGAAGTCCTGAATAAATGGCAGAACATCTGGTTGTCAGAGTCCTATCGTTTGACAGACAACTCTGAAAGGCCAGGCTGTATTTTTGACTGACAGCAAAGAAATTGGCTCCATTTAGAGAGATCCAAACCACATAAAACAGGAGAAACTTATGGATAGATAACTCTTCCAGTCTGTTAACTGTTCACCAAAAACCTGTACTAAGGTTCCTTAATGTTATGAGGGAATTGTAGCCACAAATGCTTTACACAAATATTTGCCATAGAAAAAAGAAAAGCAGCATATTCTTATTATAGCTCTGTGTCCTGATGTGTCTAAAGTCTTATGCCCCTGCACTTGTAGGTTAACCCTGAAGTTAAAATTGATATTAGGTCTTTATTATACTGCTTATAATGTTTATACTGCAGTGATCCAGGGGCAACTACTTCATATCTTATATGGAAAGGTTCATGTCTGGTGCAGATACAGTATGTGCTGTAATGATGCTAATGCAATCCAAACTCCACTGTGACAACAACAGCAGCACCAGCTTATCAAAGGGTTCAGATTAGTCTGGCACATCTGCATCCTTCCACTCATCTCTTAATCATCCTGCGGGCTGATTACTGTTGGTCTTGTTGACTATGGAAGTTAATATTATGGCTGATGACAGCAGATAAAGGAAAAAGTGAAAGTACAATTTTAAAATCAGAACAAAACATTCCACAAAAGAAAAAAAAAGAGAAGAAAATCTGCACATTCACACTGTAAGGATGCTTTGTGAATGGAGGGACAATTCTTGCTCTGCCTGTAGTATTCTTCCACCCTGTCTCTCATATAAAAGGCTAATATAGATTGTACAGAGCCGTGGCACGGCTGCGTCACAAACTGAGATAGGTATGATAATGGTAATGGGTGTTTGGGAGCCTTGGCTCAGCCTCTCTTGTCTTCCAAGCATTTTTCTGTCAGAGAAAACACTGGTCTGTAATTTGCTTATGTGATATGTTGGTGAACTCGATTAAACCACAGATGTATAATGACAATATTACATGTGAATTTATTTCACAATTATCTTTACACTTGAGCACATACAGTAAATTAAGTGTTCTATTTACTTATTTATTTATTTTTTTTGGTTTTGTTTTAGAACATTTGCACATTAGCCTTTTGGGCACAACATGAATGGCAGTTTAGTAAGCCAACAAATGGAGGTCTATGCATAAGACAAAGATTATCTGCACCTAAATATTCTGATTAAATTTGGGATAGACAATGTAGTGGGTCAGGGTCCCTAACCTTTAAATATCACACACTGTCCAGTCTCCTTGTTATCATTGGCTGGTAACAGTACACAGTACTCCATGTACTTTCCCTGAATATATGGAAATCTTCCTAGAATCTATATATTGACTTCTCAGAACTCTTCTGGAATTAGGAGGTTACTTTTCCACAATGTTCTCTTCTCTTATTTGGAACTTGCCTGGTAGTAGCTCTTTTGGGGATCATCTGTCTGACCTGACTTGATATTTGTTTTATTGGTGGTACTTTTAGGGGTAGGTATGGTTGCATTCCTAATATTGTTATTAGTCCCTTAGATGTTTTATTCATGAACTTACCAATTAGATTATTAGATTTTTAAAGAAACATTACCCAATTGAATAATTGGCAACTACTGTATTGGGTAATTGGGTTCTGTTGGGCTTTTCAGGCCATGATTTTCAGCATGAACTGAACAGTTCATGCTGAATGTGGTGAAAGTCAGCTCCTCTAAGTTTGAGAACATGATTCCATGACCAGAAAAAGTTGGTCTGTTCCCTCTTGGTTGGGGGTCAGTTTCTGCCTGAAGTGAGACTCTTAATTAGCTTGGAATTGGAGATGCACAGACGGATTGTATTAATTGAGCCACTGGTCTATCCTGCTGTTGTGAAGAAACAGCAAAGTGAAAAAGGAAAGCTGTCCACTTAAAGGTCCATCTTCGTTGCAACCCTAAGCTAAGGTAACTACTACATAAGGAAATTCTCTATAAAGCCAACTAGAATAAGACCCCAATAAATTGCATTTCAGAAATATACAATAAAACCATCCAATCTCAAAATGTTAATAGTGATGAGATAATGTTGTGTTATTCTCTCCAAAAACTTGCAGGCTTCAGGAAATAAACAGAGTTAGGGTGGTACATAACCCCTTATAGTATATACATACACAGTTTTGTACACCTGTAAATAAATATTTATATCCTGTATAGCACTTCTGGATAGATGCAAACTACATTTCGTTGCTTTGTACTTGTGACAGTGCAATGATAATAAAGTTGAATTCTATTCTATTCTATTTTTATGTGAAATCTGTAGTTTACTTAAAATGAACTTTGGTTTGTTTCACCTCTGTGGTGCACTTCCTTTATGGTGTGTAAATGATCTGATCTTAATTAGACACAATGAAGTGTATACAGTAAGATTGAGCTTTCCCATAGCCATGTCTGCAAAGTATTGTGGGATGCAGTAGATTAAAAATGATGAATATGAGCAAAAAAAGATTAAAATTTCAGCAGCACATTTTTAGTTTTTACTTGGAAAAGATATATTATATATATATGTAAGCGGAATACTTACTACCCTAGACATGTTATGCATAAGAAAAAAGCTGGAGCTATGAGCTTTTTTTTCCGAATTTTGGATTTGTTAGAATTTCTCTTAGATGCGTGACAGTCCATCTTAAATCAAATGATTTGTGCATTTTTCATCCTGACAGTGAAGGTCAGCTATTTTAAGCATCTGTTTTTGTGGCTGCACTAAGCATCACTAGCAGCAAGGGCATGTATATCAGTCTACTAAGGAATGACTAAACCTCTGACTCATTCTGCTTGTCTAACTGGCATATAATATGGTTGCGGAGTGACTCATTTTCATGTGACAGACATCTTAAAAGTAATATTATTGAACTGTTTTCCAAATAGAACTGAAAGTCTGTGTCCCTGCATGGTATTCATATACCTTTTTTTTTTTCTTATATTCTGACAGACCTTGAGAAAATGGCAAGTTATGGAGATAAGAAAAAGTAACAGCTAGGTTCCCATTGACTACTGAGTATTTTGTTCTGCAGAATTTTGCAATATAGGACTAAAAATTGGTAAGTGCATCAGCCTTTTTAAAAGTGAATTAGATCACTACCATCATTACCACTTATAGCATTTTTTAAAGTTTTGCACTTTTATCAATAATAATATTTTACAAAAAAGAGAAAGAAATAGAAAACAGTTGGCCAAAAAATAAATCCTATTTTTTTTTGCCAGGAGAGGAAAAATCTGTTGCCAGGAGGATCATAAAAATTTTTTTGTTAGAGTTGACCCATATTTTGCAGTTGCCATGGTAATCAACTCAAAAAATCTCTAGCTGAATATTTTTCACCAAGCACTTCTGTAAAGGCATGGTAACAATTGTTTGTTATGAAAAATTAAGAATGGCTTCATGTGATGTGAAACATAAAGATGTTTTTTTTTGTGTGTGTAAAGTGTGAAAAGAGTGATAGACTTGTAGTATTATTCCTTATAATTTAAAATCAAGAACACAATTTACCTAAAAAATATTCAAATATTGTTATTGTAATAAGTCCCAAAACAATATAAAATTTGCAAAAGACAACAACATAGAAAGTAATTTTTACTGTTGCAGTTCAATATGGTTTTTTGTTGTTGTTATTCAGACCTTTTTTTTTATCCTTTACACTGGATTAACATTGAGTGTGAAAGTAATGTGTATGGCAAATATAAACTGTGTATATTGGCAGGTAATGTGGTTCAAAAGTCCAAACTGAAACATTACAATAATGGTATAATAGCATAAATAGTTTGACATATGGGTAGTATTTTTATCAGTTCATAATATAACATTCTTTACAAAGGTTCTTAATGAGGGAGACATTAACAGTAAAAGTATACCAGACCTCATTTATCAAGTCTAATGACCCACCAAACTCTGTTAACAACTTTAAATATTTGTTGTGTTTTTTGCTGGTTTACCTTTCTATTTGCCAGAAAAATATATGACATAATACTTTCAGGGAAAATTCAAAGTTGTATAAAATTTAGAGAATTGTATACTACTGCCAAAATTATTTGGATTTTTAATCTAATCCAAATAAAATTGTGTTGCTTCAATGACATGTTAAAATGTAATCCACCACTCACTTCCTGACCTAGATATACCATTGCACATTCCTTCAGAAGTTTATGGATACTGACAGTATGAGATAACAGGACCAAATTGCAGCTCAAGCATTTTAATTGTTGAAAATGAATGACTTGAGTTTTTAGTATGGAAAAGAATTACATGTTCTTTGTATTTTGCTTAATTATAAAGCATTTCTTGAAAAGGCTCTGGAAAAAATAAAGTTGTCAAGTTCTCAACAATATCTTCACACCAGTTAGATTTTTGACTATGTCCCCCACCAAAATTGTTGGCTATGCAGAGTCTTCTCGCAGCACACACCCACGCAAATGCAGAGAAGCTCATTTACAAAGACAAACCAAAAGCACGACGACTCAAGACTTATCCAGGAAAGCTGATTTCAACATCAGAAAGCTTTACCTTGGGGTTATCGTTGGGATTGAATGAATTTGAGTCTGAACAGAGCAGAGCCAGAGGATTCATGAATGCAAAAGAAAGCGATTTGTATCAGCTACAGGGTTGAGAGGTCCAATTCAGGTGTCTGATAGCTGCCACCAGTTTTTGTGTTCCCCTTCGTTTCACACAAAAATGTGACAGGCCTCACCCCCTACCCTCAAGCCCTTTATTGAAAAGCTAAATCTGGGAAGGAAAAGATTGAGGATGAAGGAGGGGAAGTCGAGGGTACACGGGGTCTTTAGAGAGACATAAACCTCGCAACGCAGATGGCTTTTTGCTCAATCCTTGCCCAGAGCAAGGTCCCCTTTCACCCACCGACCTCCTTCTTTAAAAGCCTGCAGACCTTTCCCTGTGCTCTTCCCATTTGCTGTATTTAGCCACTCCTTCCCCTGGGAAATTCATTCAGCTCAGTAGCAACAGCATTCATGCAGATACAACAGAGCTGAACAACTAAAAGTATTTCATTTACATGTGTTGGCAGGACACAAACACAGGACACAAACTGTTTATGTTGTGTCCCTGTCTACCTGCTTAAATCATCATGTGTTCTGCATTGCAAGTTTGAAATAAAATAGCTTTGTGTCAGACCTGTGACAAGCGGTACGATGAAATAGTGCTTGCCCTCTTTCAGAGTTTTTTAAATTTTTCCCTTTTATCACACTTAAATATTTTAGATTTTAAAAAAAAACTATCCAAACCAACCTGGTCCTATGTGAAAATGTGAGTCCCTTCTAAATCTAATTACTGGCTGTGACTGCCGTGATGGTATTAACTGCCATCACTGCAATAGATCTTTTACATCACAATACAGGAATTGTAGCCCAGTGTTCTTGGGATAATTTTTTTTCGTTTTAGCTACACTGGAGTGTTTTTTTTTCCACTAAGAATGGCTTCCATACCGTCATGGCACAAATATTTAATTATATATTTAAGTGTAGTTATGGTGGGGATTTTTTAAAAGTCTAACAGGATCTCCACCTTCCAAAAGGTTTCATATCTGTTTCATTGGTCCACAGAAATTTGTACCTAAAGTATTAACAATGATCCTTGCATTTTGTTTGGTGAATTTAAGACTCAATTGTGTTTTGACCATCAAAACTTTTTTGTTGTTGTTTTCACCTTGGAACTGTCCCATGTATGATATTTATGCCTTCAGTTTTTCTTGTTGTAGAATCATAAACACTGACCCTAAATGACACATGTGAAGCCTTTGGTGCTTTAAATATTCTGGGTTTATTTTTGACCTCATGGATGAGTCACCAGTGTGCTGTTGAGCAATTTTGGTGGGCTGGCCATTCCTGGGAAGATTCACCATTAGGCAATGTTTTCTTCATGTTCAGAGGCTGGCTCTCACTATGATTTGTAGGAGTGGATCTTAAAAAAAATATTTTTACCCTTTGTAAGTCAGAGAGGTCAGTAACTTTGTTTTATACAGTATCTTCACTCTCTCAATTTCTTTGCAAATGTTTTTGATGAGTTGCTTATTGAGATAGTTTAGTCCACTCCATGCATTTATATTTTGGGTGATTTTGTGATTTTACAGATCATTTAGTAATCCAGCCTGGCCCTGGTGTCTGAAATTGAACTCAGATGTCCAGAAAATTGGAAATTTCTTGTTGGGTGGGTTTGTTTTTGGGTCTCTCTTTTCCCTTACTAAATGGAATAACCATTTTAAAACTGCTTTTTGCATTAATTTAGGTTGTTTGTGCCTGCTTATTAGATTTTTTGATCTGAAATACATTAAATGTGACAGCAAAGCAAAATCACCTACATATCAGGAGGAAATTCTTTTTCACAGCCAGGGCCAAAGACTCACACAAGAAAACACTCGCACACACACACCGCCACACACACCCCTGCACACGCACATGCTTCTCTGGTCAACATGGAGGAGGATTCTTGCTGCAGCTTTAATTAAGCAAAACCTCATTCTCCTTTGGGTAAGTTTTATTGCAGCGAGGGAGCAGGTAGAAGGTATTGCTATGTAAACACAATCATATTAAAGATCCATTCATTCTTATTTCAATAAAAACTGCTTTAAAATAATATATCTAGACATTGTTTTTGTTAATAGTTTTCAGACTGTGGTATGTGTTTTTAAGATTTTTGGTAAGAAGTTGTCTGTGTGTCTTTATTCCAAGTTTTTCTTTAGATAAAAAACAGTCAAAATATGTCTAATTATCAATTTACAGTTATTAAAAATGTAAAGATGTCAGAAAAGTGACGCCATTATTTCAAAATACTAGTCCTTACTCTCTGCAAATCTGCTAATATATTACTTTGAAATTTATTTTTCCATAATTCAGAACTTGTTTCGAAAATGTTGCCTTTCACTGACAAGAACAAACATATTATAAAATTACCATATAAATAAATAGTAAAGTACTATAACAGTAAACAACAGCTCTGAATAGTGTAATAAACATATTGCTAGACATCTAGTGTGGTGTAAAGTCCTTTTCATTCCCCTAGCAGAAGGAAAAGGCCTGTCAGGACTGTCCCTGTCATGTCCTCTTTCTTTGGCAATAAAACTCCAGCCTCATCTTTTTCTTAGAGGCACTGGAATCTCACAGCCGTACTCCCACAGCTCTGTCGATGCCAACATGCTTGTAGACGCTGTCACTGTGATTTTTCAACCTGGTCTCAGTTTGTGTTCCTTTGTTCGTGCAGCACTCTGCTCAGAGGCAGCTGACATCAAGCAAAAATCAAGGACGAAAAAACAAGGAGAAATATCTTTCAGTAATAATTTAATGCAATTTTTACTGAAGATGAGACAAACTTTAAATGATAAATCTTGTCTTTGTTCTTAAACGTGTATTCTCCTTATTTGCCTTTTATGTTCAGTTATTAATTAAAGCTCAGCTCTCCACTGACTGACTGCTCTTTAACCTCCACCACTGATCATGACCTTTCTTTTTAACAAGTTAACACAAGTCTGCTGTATAACTTTGGCCTCTTTTCTCAGATTAAAATCAATAGATCAACAGATTTAACAGCTTGAAAACATCTGAAGAGAACAAGGCATTTTATGATGGATGAACTTTGTTAAGAAAAGATGATCAATAAGAAAATGTAGTATGAAACACATACACCTAGTGTTGTAATATTAAGAAAGCAAATTGATGACAAGCACATGAGCACAGTTAGGATTTTCTTTAGCTAAAAATGTTCTTTTACTAAAAATGTTTCATAATGAAAATATTTTTAACCATCCATCAATTCCTCCATTTTTTGTAACCACTTATTCATGAAGTGTGCAAGCGAGTTGTTTGTACCTCCAGAAAGTCAGAGTACAACCTAGACATGTCACCAGTCATAAAATATTTTCATCCTAAATAAAAATACTCAACGTATAATTAGTTTTGATATGAATGTGGGCTTGAATAGAATTAACTGATTACATGTAAAGCGTCTTTAAAGCTCTATGCAAGTCTGATGTCATTTAATTTTATTAACCGGATTTAAATTCAGACTTCTGCCCAGGTCCCTCTTGAAAATGAGATCCAGATCTCAACGGGGTTTACCTGGTTAAATAAAGGAAATAAAAAAATAAATACAAACTGATTTTGTTAATTTCACACGTTCATGAATGCATCATCTGCTCAGTCTCAATAAAAAGAAATACTACAACTTTAAAATAACATTCACAAAAGGCCTATGAGACTTTTTGTGTAAAAACATACCTCAGTATTTCAATGATCATTTACAGATGAATTATGTAATCCACAGTTTTTAATTACATTTATTTTGCATTCAGACAATAAATGTCAAATGTGACTCATTTCACTTGCATTATTTTTTTTTTTGTCCATTTTACTGTGACATTTTCAACATGATTTTTCACTTAAATCCTGAGTTGTCTCAGTTCTACATTACAAAAGTTCCCTAATTGGCTGTAATCTCCTGGACTATAACTGATACATTCATTGGTTGTCTTTGGTCTTTGTGAACTTTGCTTAGTCATGAAGCGATGACTCAGCCACATTTTTCAGACACACCATTTAAAAGTGTCTGTACTCCTGCAGCTTGAAGTGACCTCAGGTTTCTGAAATGTTGTTCTTTGAGAGAGTAACGTGGGAGTTGCTTCCTCTTCTTGTGGAAGAAAAAACTTATATACGGTGCCAGCTAGTCATGCACATTCTCTCTTTATCCAACTTCATATCTTAGCTACCATCTCAGGCACTCTAAAAATCTTTGCTGTCAGATATGGACTCAAAGGCTACTGAAGGCTGTAGGGCATCTCAGCCACAGCAAATGAAGAAGCTTCAAAAAGCAGTTGCACACAAAATTCCCTACTGGGGAAACCTGTCGATATTGATCTTCAGCTGAGAATACGGCCTTTTCACCATTTCTGGCTTTAACTGATAAGAAAAAGGATATAAATAATTTTCCTCACTTTCTGCTCTTTCTGTGAATCATTTCTGAAGCCACCAGCATTGGCAGAATTTGACAATTACTGCTATAAAACATTACATTCTATGAGAAAACCTTTAATCAATAGTTATTTAACCTGACTAACAAACAGAGAAAGCCACATACACAGAAAAATCAACGCATACTGGGCAGGCTTTGGCTCACTATTGTTGTGGGGGAAAAAAAACTATTTTACCAAGCACTGTCAGGTGAAATGATCCTTAAATACCTTTGATAGAATTAAAACAGTGGAGTTATTTGTGTATGTTACCTTAAAGGCAGGAATCCTTTGCAGCAGCTTAAAAATAATGAAATGAAAATGAATGTATGGTGATACTAAAAGCATGGCAGCCCACTTAATTAAACCCTAAGTTGTCTCAGTTCTACTCATGTTGCAAAATGTGAACTTTGCAATATGAGTCATCTTCAGTCAATGTATTGATTGTTGGCTGTTGTGCCTTCAGCCATGACTGCTTGTCATGATCTTTTGAACTTTGCTTTGATTTTCACCTGGGTGTTGATCTTTTATGTGGTGTTTCGATGCATTCTGGTGATTTGGCGTTAGTCCTGAAGTGTTCCACTTTATGCTCCCAAAGCAGATACATATTCAATAAATTTGACTCCCTTGTTCATTGTTCCAGTTACCACCCTTGTGCATTTACTCTAGTTCTTTTCAGAAATGTGTTGGTCTGTTCTGTTGCCACCTGTATTGTCATTTCTCCCTGTCTCCATGCTACAACCTGTAGATGTTTGGTTCATTAAAGTCACGTTATCATGACATTACAAGATTCTTGACAGCATTTGGGTCCCTCACAAATGCAGCTCATGGCATTGCTGACCAGACATTGCCAGTGTGGATTCTTTTATAGAAAATATTGCATTAAAATGTTAATATCTATTGCCATTAGAGGCATATTAATATGTTTGGCTAGTTTTTCAACTATGGGTTGTCCCTGCTACATCAGTCTAGAACCCACAAGTCAAGAAGTCTGTCAACACATTATTTGTCACTCATGCTTATAAATGAAAAAAAATTAAATAAAATACTAGCAGGCTATTTGGTGTCAGTACCTTTCCAGGCTTCACTTTGAGATACTAGTAGGCTGCAGAATGAGCCCAAGCTCCTGGAAATTGACCATAGTAACCCTTGTTACTCTTTTTTTTTCCTCTACATAATCTGTACCAGGTGCCAGTCCTTTTCTTTAGAAGACAAGTATACATCTTAATCAGAGAGCATTTAGAAATATCTGCCACTTACGTGTTCTTCTAGAAACTAACGTGAATGTAGGATTGTTTTTGGACAGAAAGCAGAATGCCCAAAATATTTTTAACTTGGGCAGTGAGCTGCACTTTCTGCCTTGTTCAACTCGGTGCAGGGCAGCACTGCTTTCCTGTTGTGCAACATACACAATAATTCTTTCTGGCACCCACTGAATCTTAAAAGCAAGTAGCCTTACTGAAAAGGTAAGCAGGAAGTTGCTATCTATAATAGATTGTTTATAGATGTGTCAGAAGAGTGGCATGAAGTGACTTAGAATCACAACACTTGAGATTTTAGCTAACTAATTTACCAGTAATTTACCAGTGAAAGCACTGTGTGGAAACATTTCCATCTGGTGAAACAATATTCCAAAAAAAAAAACAACAACACATTATTCAGTACATGTAGAGGTTTTAAAATCACAATTTGGCATGTTTTTGAAGCAAATATTTGTTTTCCATTTTATTTACAACTATATATTATTACTCTATATGCTTTGTGAAACTCTTCCTTTCCCATGTTGCATTTCATTTTCGTCTTTTCTTTTGCTGCAGGTACCACAGCACATTTCACTATAATGCATGTAACTGTGCACGCAAGTCCAAACCCCAGATGGATGAATTATACAACAATGTAATGTCTTTAAAATGGTCAGTGTTAATATTTAGATACTTTTTAAAATAAGACAGTGCCCATATTTTAGAATAAAACATGTTTAGATGTCTTTGGAGTTGTTTTGAAAGTTTGACAAAATGTTCTAGCTGTACCTGAATGCAGCATGTGGAGCTGACTTGCATTATATAAGATGTATGGAGTTCGAGCTCATTGGATGCTACAGGAAGCCATTTGTTGATGTTTCTCCTGTATTTTCAGCTTGATATTGTTTCAGTTGAATAATTCACCTAAGTGCAACCAATTACTGTTGAAAGATGTGTTCTCTTGCATAACGTTTGGTTTGGCCCAACTTTTTCTTTCCTATAGCCTCATGAAAAACCTAAACCTTCCCAAATAGTAGACTTTAGTGATAGACGGGAGTTTTGTTTTGTTTAGGTGTCACTTTTTAAAGCTGTGCTATAGAACATTGCATTCTGTACTTGGTTGTGCCATAAATACTTTCCATCTTTTGAGCAGGTAAACAATCTGCATTTTTTCAAGTATACAGCAACACTGTATTTACTAGGTACACTTAAGTACCGGACCGATAGGGCTGTACTGGATATTTATTATTATTATTTTTTTCTAAAACAAATGTGTAATCTGCATGCTTTTACACATTTGTGTGTTGGTTTTCAAATAATCTATTAGATGTAGATGTAAGTAACTACAAACTTTTACCATAAGCCTAACTTTCTAACTTTTAAACTTCTGTCAGATTGCCAAAATCTTAAGGTTCAAGTTCAATATTTTTCATTGATCTTAATGGTAGCTCAGTCATCTTTAACATTTCTGGCTGTCAATCAAAAAACTCTTACAGTGGGTTAATTGGATGGGACACCTCGTTTTCAGCAAGTGTATCCTACAAGATAAAAGAATGAGCTTTGAAGACTGGTGACCTTGTCAGCTGTAACAGCATCGAGTAAGAAATGATGGGCTGCGGTGGTTTGCTGAGGCTTATGGATTCTCAGTGCTCAAGTGAAGACACTGCTTATTCATGTTGCATATGTGGGGGTGTGTGTGTGCCTGCCCTTGTTACTTGTTTTGTGCTCCATGTGTCTCATGGAAGTAATTTGGCTTGAATGTGTATGTGCCTTTGTGTTTTTATGAGCTCCTAGTCTGCAGAGGGAAGGCTGATCAGACCTCAAGAATATCCTATGTGACAGCACATCAAGCCCAGCCTCCCTCTCTCCTGACATTCCCCTCTCATTACCGCTGCAATTCTTTGAGTGTTCATTCATTGTTTTTTGTTCAAGTCCCTGTCTTGAAAAAGATGATGTGACAGCCCATGAGCTCTGAGAATTTAGGGTGCGACCAAAAGAGATGGAGAAAATCAATGTAGGAAAACAAACAAAACACAAAAAGAACAAATGTAAACTTAAGAGAAAATGTCAAACATCCGAGGTATGTATTCTGTCTGGTGCAAAGAAATGGGTACTGTAAATAATCACTTTTATCCTATGATGAAATTATTGAAAAAAGTAAGAAATCTATTGCAAGGATGCAAATTAGTTAGAAATAACAGTTTTTATTTATATTAAGGAAACTTGTTGAGATATGCTAAAATACCATAAACCTGGTACCTTAATCTTAAAGAGATATTGGTGTGTCAACAGTTGTTGGTCAAAACAATTATTGTTCTTTCTCAAAATCTTTTTTTTTTCCTTCATACAATTGTGTGTTCCTGTTTCCAGCTGTTGCAATCATCATATAAAATACTTACATGACCAGAGGGCCCTGATCTTTCCCCTGATTATTGAAATGAATCAGGAATTGTAACAGTTTTCCTCATGTTGTAATCATACCTCTGTGAGTGCTAGCATTTTCTGCTATTCCTAAATAAGTTAGATTTCAGAACCTTATCAAGGATTGTGAGTTCAGCTTGTGCTAGAATGGCTGACATACATGTAGCGATGCTGATTGGAGAATTCTTGTTTTTATTTCTAACTGAAGGCAAAGTGATGCCTTGCTCACTGCCCAGTGGTGCATGACACATTCCGAATTGTACTTAAAATTATGTTGTGATTGTAAGCACTACAAACATTGGAGTAAGTACTTTTCAACAAAATCATAAGTGCACAGATTTGGCTCTTTATTTTTTTCTAAGTGAGTGCATCACTTGCTGTTGCTGTTCATTCAGGTCCCCCTAACATCTGCTCTCCTTTATGAATAGCACACTAGCCACTGTAGATCACAGTGAAACCAATTACGGAGGTGAGTCAAAGGGAGCTCAGATTAAGCTTGCATAAATTCAGATTAAGGGTACTTCAAACTTGGTTTTACATCAGATATATTCCCAGAAGACAAAAATGCATTTTTAATTATAATTAACAGAATTACAATATGTGCTTAGATCCTTTTTTCAGTGTTGTTGATTGTTCTTTTTATCACCCTGGCATTCTGTGTTATAAGCCCTTTCAGCCTGTCTTGTAATGGTGACTATAAAATATGCAGCAGTACCAAAACTAAAACATTAGGAGCTTGGATATTTCCTCTTATAAATTATTCTCATCACCTTGGCCTCTGTGATTCAGTTATGATCAAATTGAGCTGCAGCCACATACAAGGTGATAATGGCAAAAATCAGAAAAGAGATATGCCTGATATGAGAAGGTGCTGCAGATAAATGCCTATTGATCCACAGAAGCTTTCAGTGGGTAGCTTAACCTACTGACAAAATATAGAGATGGAGCCTTAACATAATGAAAAGCAAAGGAGCACAGGATGTGGACGGGAAAGCAACACCTTTTGCATTTGTTGATGCTCAAGCAGCAGAGTGATTTGCATAAGCCAGTGGTGCCCAAAGTCGGTCCTCAAGGGCCGGGATCCTGCATCTTTTACTTCGCTCCCTGGTTTAACACAACTGGATCAAATGGTGGCTCATTAGAAGGCCTAAGAAGAACACTGACATGCTGAAAAGGTTGTTTCTACCACCGGGGAGAGAACTAAAACATGCAGGATGCCGGCCCTCCTGCAATTTTTGTTCCGACTTTGGGCACCCTCGGTGTAAGCAATCAGTTTCATTCCTTAGTTGGCAATGTTTCTCCACCAACGTGGGTCCAGAGTTTCCAAGGCTACCTAACGCTGCAGCTACCATCTGATGGTAGCTGTTTCACCTTCAGCCCTTAGCTTTAAGTTGTGCTACGAACACAGAGATATTGCATTTCTTTTGACACATCAAAGGATATTCATCTGGATTCTGAAATGTTGATTTGGATATTTTAATTGCTTGAAGCCAGATGAACTTTGCAGACAAGCATATTGCTATTTTTACCTTTTTCAGCTCATCTAAATAACCACATTCAAGCCAGGTGTACAGTTGTAATTAAAGCCTCATAAAGCCCAATTATGCACTGGATTACACTCTAGCTATGTAGAGGAAGGAGAGAAAAGGACTAAAAAGAATAATGTGATTTCTCATCAGGAAATCATTGCAGTTTTTATATCCATGTTTTCAAGATAAATTATCTTCCGTGGCAAAACACCAGATCAATCATCACTGTATTCTTTTAAGAAATAGTTTCTTTTTTATTATTCCATCTTCTGCTCGTGATGTCACCCATGTTTTTCTTTATCTCCGAAACCTTTTGAAGACTTTCTGGAAAGACATATGCTAAAGTTGTTGTATTCAAGTCGATCCCAAGATATTTCAAGGGAAAGGTTCTATAGCCCAGCCAAAAGAGCCATTTAGGACTGTTAATTTTTTGGGGGGCACAACGCAAACTTATTTTCAAATATTTAATTAACCTCACTTTTCAGCCTAATTCAGTATTTTTAAAATCCACTTACTTTAATTTATCTGATATTTTATGCAGATTTGTAGGAGTTTGATATTCCTCTCACCAAAATATATCAACAGTTATTGTATCTTTTTGACTTTGTTTTTATTGTTTGTTTCTACTGATTGACTCTGCTCTCTAAAAAGCAATTCACAACAGCAGGTGCAGGATTTATAAAAGTGAATTAATCCAGGGGGGTTTGATTGGGTGCAAATTGGTAATATCATTGGATTAAATGGGTCTCAGAAGAGATCTGAGCTGATATTGAGTTGCAGTGCCAGAGTAGCAAAGCAATTCTGACAGCTCCTCTAGAAGAATAAATTGTCAGGAATGAGAATACATTGGTATTGAATTTTTATGAAGACCTTCAGTGCACTGCAATTACTACACCTTATTTTTTGTGTAACCAATTGGAGCAAAACTGTTACTCATTTCCAAGTTGTGTAAAAAAATAGGTCAAGATCTTACATAGCACATCTTGGCTTCATGTTAGTTTAACATACTTTTTGGATTGACTTTATCCCTAAAGGATTTTTTTTTTTTTTCTTTCTGTACCTTAAAACTATAAGCAAAACAACAAATTATCATTTCATGGTCTTATAGTTTAAGCTCTCTGAATTTGAATGTGTTCATAGTTTTTTTCTGATAAAATGTAATTTCTTTTTATGAAAGGTGGGCTTTAACATTTGCAACATTTGCACTGTTACCTGCCATTTGGCAAACCATCCACTTTTCCGCCTAGAACTTGTATATTTTCAGCCATGATACAGGCTGTTTATAATTCATAATGAATCTTTGTAAACAATTGTCCATTGATTAGAAGTGTGTCAATTCAGCCAATTCACCATATGTTTTGACTGGTGACAATGCTAACTTAATTTACTGTGCAGATTTCCTATATGCTCACACTGACTCAATTGTTTTATTAGAAAAGTGTTATTTGTTACAACTGCCAACCTATTTTGGCATTTTCCAAACCAATGCAGATATATTTAATGTTCTTTGTTCTAACAACTGAGTAGTTCTGATTCTTTGTTAGTCATCTATGTTCTGTTGTGAGATGCACTTGGGTGAGATACTTGACCCAAGTGCAAGCTTGTGGTGGAATGATTGCCAAGGTATTGGTGTTGTGTGGGAAACAGAGACTGCAGTGGATATTCTTGACAAAATTGTAAGATTTGACATGGAGTCTTATAAGTTGGAGCTTGGTGCTCTTTGATACACGACAGGTGATTCTTCTCAGCATGAAGGGCACGCTGATGGCTCCACCTCACACCACCTGCAAGCATGACAGCACAGAGAAGGGACAGTGAAAAACCCACTGAGGAGAGGAAGGGCAGAAAATGAATCAGATTCCCAAAAATATTCTTTCAACTGCAGGTGAAAATTTGGGAAACTGTCTGTGACATCAAAACTTTTAAATGGAGTTGTTTAGTCTTAAAAGAGAAATTTTAAAGCACGACTAAGTCAAGAGTTTGATTACGCTGCACAAGAAGGGGTGGTAAAATGAAATCAATACTCATAAATGCGTTTGTCCGTGACCTGAATTCACGTCAGTCGTGAGATATCAAAGCCCAGAAATTACACATGTTGAAGCTGAATTAAGTACTAAATTAACTGAAGTCCTTAATTTTTAGCCATTTACCTTTCACTTAATTTGAAATTCCTGAGTCACAAAAGGTCAAAATAATTACATTTGCATAAAAGCTTCACTAAAATATGCTCAGTGGAACTAGTTCTGCCTGCTTTGTTTCACTCAAAATAAAATGACTGTACAAGGAATTACAATGACATCTGGTTTTGTTTTTTGAATTTATTTACTTAATATGGGCAATACAAACACATTGGTGTAAATCACAGTCAATGTGGTTTACAACCTGCAAAAAAAAAACAATCAAAAAGTGTCACGATTCTTATCTTTTCAGTAATAGCTTTTGTTGTTTTTTCTAGTGTTAAACACAACAAACATTGGAGATGAAGGACTTAATAAATTAATAAAAATGTATATGAATGAGGCCACCAACTTATCCGATCTACAGAGTACAGTTAATGAAGAATTCAATTCACTTGCATCTGCATCTTCTTTCTGTCTTTCCAAGCTGAAGGTTTGTGCTTTTCCCATCAGCAAAATGAAGGTGAAGGCTTGCCCTCCAGGCAAATCTGATGTGTTGGATTTCAATGAGGGTTCTCTAGAGGCCAAAGTCGATGAATAACCTCAGTAGTGCAATCGCTTGAACTGACAGGAAATGCCTGGGAGCAGAATAACTGCAGAGTCGATGCAATCAACTCACAAAATCCCACTTTTACGTCGTCTTTTTTTGTTGTTGTTTTGTTTTGTCAACACTTAAGGAGCCAAAACAGAACTTAGGTGTCAGGCTGTTGGAAGGTACAAACTGCAATGAAAATAGTTAAAGACACAATATTTTGGCAAGCAAAGTTAAATACAGTTTTTTATCAGGATGAGTTACACTTGTGCATATGTATTAATTGGTTTTATTTTGTAACCAGGTCGCTGTGTATTGCAGACTCCTGCCCAGGTCCCTCTTGAAAATGAGATCCAGATCTCAACGGGGTTTAGTTGGTTAAATAAAGGAAATAAAAACATTAAAAAAAGACAGATGCCGAATGGTCTTTGGGGAGAATGACATTTGCAAACACACGTCTTTTATTTTTCTGTCGCTGGCACATAAACCATCCAGAAATTGTGATTGGTGTGTCTCTTCTAAATAGACAGAATATATTTACCTTAAAAAAATTTGCAACAGTATGTCTTAGGGAATATGTTTTAAATGTTTATTACATTTTTGTGCATTAATTGAAATGTCTTGAGGTGATTCAGTCTGTTTATTATTGTGTCCTTGAATATTTCTGGGTGCCAAAAAATATTCGGCCTGGCAGGACAAATATTTTTTGGTACCCAGAAGCAGTCAAGGACATATTTGTAAAAAGATCTTACTTGGTGTATAAAAGCGAGTTATGTGTGAATGCTACCCACTGAATAGTGTAATGACCGTACTCACCATAACTTTCCTTATTCACATTGTTTAAGAAACATTTGAAGAGTTTTGATTGGATGAATATTCAATCTAATGGCTCATTGGAGGTGCATTTAGGGTGTTGAATTTATTTTTCATTACATTAAACTTTAATACATTTTATTTGCGTAGGAGTGTATTTATATGGCATACTCAGCCCCTAGCCTTTTCTGCATCCTGCCATAGTCTCATATTCTATGCCAATAAAAGAAAAATGAAGAGAGAACATTTCAGGCTGAGAAGTGGATCTAAGAATTATGGTAGGAAAATTTACAGAGAAATGGAAAATGAATTTGACAGACTTAAATTTTATTCCAGCTGTGTTTTATTTTACTTTTTTAATATTCCAGGTGATTATATTTAGACTTGTTTCACTCATTAATAAAGTACTAGACCACATTGATTGATTAAATGCATGCCTGTTCAAATGGAGCCAAGCCCACAGTAATATTCAGTAAATTAAACTATGTTTCTATAAGTTTCATTTGTCAGAGTGAAAGTATGTTTTGAAAATAATGATCTCTAAGCAAGTGTAAACATGCTCTTTATTAAGTCCACATTTCTGTTTTTAGAAAAACCTTTTTTATTGGTTTGATGTAATTCTTTCAGAAATGTTCTAGTTTTAAATGTTATGTTTCATTAGCTGTAAGTCTAAAATCAACATAATTAACAAAAATAAAGTGTATAACTAATCTTTATAAATTGTTTTAGTAATGATAAAGTTCCTAACATAAATTATCTTATGATAGTTTTTTTATTTTTATTTTATTTTATTTACCTTTTTTCAATTTTTATCTCCATACTATGGATTCTGCAATGAATTTTTTTAGTAATATTATAATTTACTGAATGGGTCTTTGGATCAGGCTCTAACTTTTTAAAACCAGGGAACACTTGTGTACAAAGAGTAAACAAGTGTAAGTAAATACTTAAATGAAAACAAGATTTTTTATGTTACATTTCCCTTTAAGACCAACACAAAGGCGTGGAAAATGCTTCATCCAAATAAAATTCATTGAAATGGCAGATTCTAATGTCATAAAAAGAGAAAAAGTGTTAAGTGGTATGAATACTTTTACTCAGAACCAAACATTTTATAAAATAATTGTAGAAAATTAGTTTGTGCATTTTTTTTTTCTCCCTGCTCTGGCTTCCCACCCTGCTTCTCTTTTCTTTTGCAAAAGGTGTACATCCGCTCTGACCCAGGTAGGACGAGAACAAAAGAGGTCAGAGAGCTTTTAAATCTCAAGACACACAGCAAATTGTGGCTTTTGTGTACAGCTGCCTTTACACAAGGCCCAGTACAATCAATCTGCAGTATTACAGTTGTTCCATAGTTTCTAACTCTAGGCTACATTGTTCCTCTGGTTTATGTTCTCCAGTGTATACCCTTGTACAGATGCATTGACTAACATTCTTTTTTGGTTTTCGGTCAATTAAAAGCAGCCTTTTAACTTTAAGTGACTACTAAACTATGACACAAAGTGTTTTTGACATTTTTAACTAGTGTAATTTGGCTTGCTTGAAAATTAGTCAAAACAAAATCTAAAGTTCTGCTTTAGAACTGCTAGTATCTCCAGTGACCAGTAGTAAACATTTAAAGGAAGGATGCATACTGCAAAACCGATTAAAGACCCTCAATTGTGGAACGGGATTGCTTGACTGACCACTGAAATCCCATGCAGAAGACTCATTTTGAAAGTAGCCAAATTCAGTTTTGCATACTCAAGTTTACCTATGATGACAATCAACAATCCAAACAAACAATGCAAATGGCACCCACATTATGAATTACAATAGAGTTTAAGCAGGGTTCTGCATGTTGATGAATGATGATCAGCTCTGTCACCTCATGATAAGTAGGCCTCTGGTTCTGCTCTCCTGGGACTTGTTATGTTAGATTAGCATTGCATTGAGAGGAGAGCATGCAAACCAGGTGTTTATCCACAGGAATGTTAGAAAGAACTATTTGCATAAGCACATGAAGATCTGTGCATATATAGACATGATGTAACTCCTCCCTGTTCATGGGATCTTCACTAAAAAGAAGGTAGACACAAATCTGGTATTTGCAAACCAGGAACAGAGAAGTGAAACAATTCAACATATGAAATAAAATGGGAACAAAATAAATGTGGAGGTTTGTCAACAAGTTTATACTTTTCAAAAAGCTATAGTATGATATAAAGAGTTTGTCCTTTCAATGAACTGTGAAGCAGAAACACATTTAAATGATTTTTTTCTAAGTATTGGAGGTCAATTTTTTATTTATTAAGTGATTAAGAATAACAGTAACAAAGGCATGTGCAACAATATTTCTATTGTTTTGAAAAGAAATCAAAGAATACAGATCGTTTGTTGAAGTCGTATAACAATAAGAGCCTTTAGGAGTTTAAAAGAAAGACACAGGTGCTCTGTTGTTGTGGATCTCTGCAAGTTTTTGTGTCTGCAGGCAGGGGATATTTAATATTTCTTGCAGGGGAAAGAATTTTGCTAAATTTGGCAACAAAAAGATGCAATCTAACAAATCAGTATATTTTCTTTTCTTTTCAAAGGTTTTCACACTTTGAGATCTACAACAAACAAGAAACCTTGAGCTGCTGCAGATGGGGAGACGTGGGTATAAACGTGCATCCTTTTTCTTGTTGACTGTTGTTGTCAGTTTTCTACTGTCCAGTATGTTTGTTTTAGCATTTTCTTCCTGTTATGATCCTGACCATAGCTTGTTTTTTGTCTTTAGGTCCACGTTTGTTTGTTCTCTTCTCCAGAGAGGATGTTTGTGTCTCAGTCTTTAGGATCATTCTTCTCTATTTCTTGCTGTGAGGAATTGTCAGTTGCTGATTGAGACCTATCTATCATACCACTGTTTAAAAATTGATGTGGATCCCAGCGTTAGTCAGCAGCTTTTAACAAGATTTCACTTGCTCAGCCATCAGACTTTTTTATTAAAGGTACTTGTTGCTTTCTGTGGGATTTCTGATTTTTAAGTAATGTGAACATACACATTTAGATATTGTAACTTGAATATAGGTTATTGAAGCACTGTAGTTGTGTTGCCCTTTTTTAAACATTTTTTTTTCTTTTCTTATTTCTAACATTTATTGAGGGAATCATCCGCTTCCATTTTCCATTTGTGGTTTGTTGGTTCATGGTTGACAAATCTTTGCATGTCTTGAAATCTGACATTACAAAAATAATATCTTTAGAATTAATTTTTTATTCAATCTTCAATTTTAATGTTTGACTCCTTGATAATATAACTGCACCTTTTGTCTTTTGCAGATGGTCTTCAATTTAAATAAAAAATAGATAAGGTGACCATGTAAGGCACTTCTATTTATAAGGTATTTTTCTCAGTCTGTGGTTAGTTATACCACTAACCTTTCAGAAAATTTTGTCAAAAATAATATTTTACATTTAAAAGTAGCACCATGAAAAATAAACTATGCACATGACAGTTTGTTACTATGACAACACTGCCCTTAATAGTCAGATTATTAAATGAAATTAGATCAATATTTAAATTGCATCTTAATAAAAATGCTGACACTGTACTGAAAAATCTGGGAATTTAGATTCTATTTTTTTTTATAGTTGCAAAATATAATGTTTCACACATCTGGCAACTTTGTATGCACAATTCAAAGCATTTATAAAACATGTACAGCACACAGCTCGTTTTAATTACAGTGTACTTAAAAACCTTCTTAAGCAGAAATGAACTTGGCTCATGAACCCACTCCAACAAATGATAATTAATGAGACTGGGCTTAATGGAGTTACTCCAAAATGTGTCTCAATGTCAAATGCGAGAAGCAGCCCAGATATGGTAAATGTGCAATAAACAAAATGTATTTTTAGCATTAAGCTGAAATTACTTTTTTACCTTCTACAAAAATGTGGAACATAAAATACTTTGCGTGTCTACTGTGTACTGTAAACAACAACACTATCTAAAACAGTATGGTTTATTGTTCCAAACCACTGCAACCTCAAGCAAAGGATTTTCCTATTCAGAATAAGGCATCTTTACTGTTGAATAATTAATGAAGATGGGATTTGAATCAGAGACAAACAACCTCTATTTTGCCACAGATGCGAATGGCTGTTTAAATATACGGTTTAAATCCATCCAACCTTCATGTATGAGGCTATTTCAATGACTTGTGAGTTTTGTAATTTCTCACATTTCACAAAAGTATTATTCAATGGTTGTACAGTGAAACATATTATAACAAAACCAAATAACTCATCTACAGTTAAGATCCCATTTTATTTCAAAGCTGGAGATACAACCAATGATTATCAGTGTACAGTCATTGGTGCTGAAAATACTTGGGAAATTACTTTGCTGTAATGATGTTTTCAAAGGGGCTATAGTGATGACCCAGACAACAAATGCTTGCATTTGTATGCATTTTTATGGAACAAATGCATAAAGCTTCCACAACCAAATAGTACTCATTGATTAGGCTGAAAACAAGCTGCTTTAATTATTTATATATGCAGCAAATATGAAAATTAATAATTTTTTTCTCTCCAAATATTTTAGGGTTTAATGGCATCTTCTCTTCCAATGCTCCCCACATTTAGAAATGTTCTGCAGCTGTAAATCAATTTAATCCTGTGAGAGCAAAGGAACAATTGTTGCTGACTCCTGGCCTTGTCGGAGAGCGGCCAAGACAAAAGCTGACTTCTGCAATTTGAGAACAAATCCAATCACAAACATGTCGTAGCAGTTTATGATGTTATTTACAAGAAAGTTGATCACAGATTGAAGTCTGCAAAATGACCATCTCATTTACAAGACACAGTGCACATTGATCTGAGACTAAAAAAATAGTATTTATTTTGTATGTTTATTTAAAGAAATTAAACTAACATGAAAAAAGTGTGAAAATAAAAAAAATATATATTCAGTTTCTAAATCTGCAAGACGAGATAAATTTTTGGTGAACATGTATGAAATCTAATTTCAAAACCTTTCATATCACTATCATAATAAAGGGTTTCTAAAGTATCGCCTGTGCTGGATATAGACGGCTCCTAGGTAAGTCCAGCATTGTAAGAAGTAAAGAGCAGATTTGATGCAGCTAGTCCAGCAGCTCCCAGAACTGCTGTTTTTCCACCAAACCAGGTGCTTAATTGTGCTCAACTGTCATCCCAGGTCATATTCAATCTCTACAAACAGACAATTGTCTGACAGGGTTGGAGCCTTTGGAGCTTACAACTCCAAGGGCCGAAAGCTACCTCCAGAATATTTTAACAGGAAGGTGAAAGTCTTCCTCTCAAGTTTCCTTAGACTTTCAGAGAATCATATTTTTTTTGCTAAAAATATATTAGGTTACAGTTTTTGAATACATACTGTTTCGGTTGTAATGAATGAAGATGTCTGATCCACTAAATCGTTGCAGCTTCTTCATGTCTGAGGAAGCAGAACTTTGTAATTCACAAACGTATTCTCCTAAAAGTGCTGCAAAGTGAAGCATCTCTCCAAGCTGGCAGTTTGCCTACATTTTAAGGCACTTAGAATTACCACCAGGAAAAGCTTCTGTAGTGATATGCATTTATATGCATTACAGCTCAGGTAAAAATCATAAAATTTGCAAAGGCCAGCACTATTTAATAGGCTTTATTTTATTTCATCCTCGCGTCATATTGGTGGACATTGTTGTGTATGTTTTCCCAGACAAATATATCATCAGAATCCTGTTTTAGTCACTGTCTTATGTTCAAAATGCAAACATCACAATTGTTGAATAAGATATCAACATACCCTTCATACCCTCTCCAATTAGATATCAGGCAGTCTAATTGGTGTTGTGCTGAGGAATCAGGAAGGAAAAACACAGGATTCATTGATGTTCAAACCAAACAAAAGCAGAGTTTCAACTAATATTTGATCTTTTTTGGTCATTGTGAGGATTGGGTAAAACTGATAGACCTCTTCACAATCATTTACAATAGCTACCAATTAGTCTAATATTTTCTAGTGTCCTGAAATAAACGTGTATCACATAAAAAAATAAAAAAAAACTTGAAAAGCACCTCGTAAACCAAGGTGTGTTTCGAGGCCAAAACCTATAACACAGATGTTTAGTGAAAGAGAATTAACTGACTTCTGAATGGAGCGACAGCATTCAATCTAATGTAACCTTCACCATGTGTGTCTTTTCTAGCAGAAAAGTGTTGACATTATGCTTGATTATATAAGGGAAAACAATTTTAAAGGTAAGATCACATGCTTTAGCGTCATTGCATCAGTGCACAGCGGTTTTGTGCTTCCTTGGGCAATTCCATGATGACTGCTCTGATATCTTATTCTGTCAGTAAGATAATGGCTCCCGGGGCTTGCCAGTCGGTAGGTATACATACCTCTATTTATTTCACAGCACTCAAGCACAGGAGCTCAACAGGTGATAAAAGACTTGTAGAGGAATCCTGCTAGTGTAAGCCCTATAGGCATCGCTGTTAATAAGACTAGACATCACCTGCATGTTTGGAATGCAAAAACACTTGCTCTATTAAGTTGCTTTGGTTGGTGGTCAGCACTAGGGTGCATTCTGAACATGAAACTGATAATGTGAATGCTTGTGAAAGACAGAAATAAGGCAAACAAGTTAAGATATTTTTAGGAAAAAGATGCAACACTTTCACACAATGCAAAATACGTTTTACCCGAAAAAAGTGGTTTGATAATGTTAAAATGCGCAGAGCACAATTGAAAAGAAAATAATGCTGATACAATTGGGACAGTAAAGGTTATTATTTATTTCACAGATGGCTAGTTAAGTGGGAAACACACATTTAATGCCTGCAGTAAAACATTAGCCAATCTACCAGAATGTTGAGAGAATGGAGAAAATGGACTTTTAGCTGAATGTCCAATGCTTTGCAGCTTTTTACTGCTCACACGTTGCATTTTATTGCTACACTTTAATGGCCACTAATATAAAAACTATGGCAACTCTTAATTTTGAATACCTGATTATGTTGAGCTAAACATGCTTGAGGCTAAAGTAAGGACATCAAAATATTGCTGATTTTATTGCTGCATTAATGGGTTTATGAAACATCAAGAGACACATTTTATATCACAAACTTTACCGACTGCTCAGTTGTTGCTGACCAGATTAATGTACATACTAAGTATCCACAGCACCACCTGTTTTAAGATATTACAATTGTTTTCATTTGGAACAAGCTGTAAATATTTCCTGTTATGTACAGAATAAATGTCTGCTTTAAGGAAACAGAAATATATATAGTGTTTGGGCTGTTTTGAATAATTCACCGTCCAACTCAGACTTCCAAATCGACTGTTTGCCTTATTGAGGGACTGAATGATTCATGGGATGCACTATGCTTCTCTCCCCAAGCAAAATTGTGACCACCTATTAAGTGCTTTTATGTCTGTGATTAGATACTCAAATTACCCACACAGTTTTCAGTAACATTAGAAATTTTAAATTTAAAGAGTAAGTCCTGTTGTAAATAATAATTATACCTGGGCAATCTCCACCAGTTTGGGGGTCCTGGAGGGCATGAGCTTCTCTCTTATTGCCTCACCACAATTAATAAAAAATAATCAATGAACAAGTGAGGGAAGGGAACTTCTAATAACTTACCATTAAGCAGAACTAATACTTCCTGTTCCCGTTTATTAATCACCGGATACTTCTGCCTCTAAATAATGTGTTCCTAATGACTTTGCAATATGAGACTCCCAGGCAAATGCATCAAAAAACAAACTCAGCAAAAACTCTGGAAAGGTAACAAATTGGTGTGAAGAGGAGAACTTGCACGATGCTTTTTAGTTTTAAATTCTCGGTTTAATTCAGTGCTATGGAAGCTGAGGAGCCTTTTGACATCACCAAATAATAAAGCATTTTTAAATTTGTTAAATGAGAGTTACTTACGATAGGTAATTATTTTCAGCATGTCTGAAAATAAGGAGTTATTCAACAAGCATATAAAACATAATTTCTATTTAAAAGTTCAGATTCCTTCTTATGAGGTTTTAGAAACTAATTGGTGTAGTGAAGATCACAGTGAAACTGGGGAAGATAGAAGATGAAGCATGTCCTTAAAAACCTTTTCCTGAGCCCAAGTCCCTGAACCGAAGCAGAGAAACAGAATTGGAGGCTTGTGGCCTGTGGAAGATGGATGCTATGGATTTGTGCCATACAATGGACTGTGTTAAACCACTAGGGTGAGCATTCATGTGTTCAATTTGCAGCAGCATGTAGGATTCTTTGGGAGCTGCAGTGGGAAAGTTGTGTAGCACAATTTAGATGAGAACAATAAAGAACTACTCACATTTTCTCAGCATTTGGGTCTCCTGATAAAGTGCTTATTTATAAACGTTTTTCAACTGATTTGCAATTAGAAGCAATCAAAATTGATGTTGTCTATTGTTTAATGTAATGTTCTTCTTTTAAAATCACATTAGAATTTTAAAATGTCCTTTTAGACCTTTTTACGAACATTGAATTGTAGACAAATTATTTTCCCATCATCACTATCCCACCA
This sequence comes from Alfaro cultratus, assembly GCA_903066825.1. Lineage (NCBI taxonomy): Eukaryota > Metazoa > Chordata > Actinopteri > Cyprinodontiformes > Poeciliidae > Alfaro > Alfaro cultratus. Next base: position 67,849 of record CAEFZX010010721.1, read on the forward strand.
TCATGTTGGTTCTCTTCATGACAGGTCAGCCCTACAACCTACATAACAGTGGGGACTTTATGATCAGAATAGGTTTAAATGCCCCATTTTAATTTTTGTACTACTGTCACTACAATAAGCACTATTTTGTCACTTGAATTGGTTGAAGGTTGCATATTCCTAAAACATTGATGGAGGTCCAGTTTCTTCGCCTGAACCTAGCACTGAAATATATTTTGGAGAAAATCGACCTAATCAAAAACATTTTGAGCATTCCTAAAATGGTTCATTCATTCTTTCCTGAGTGTGAATGCCTTTCACTCCATTTAGATGAATAATTTTCACTGTGCTGCATCAGAGGATAGAAAATTAAATTATAGTATTATCTGGGAAAGTCACGGCTCTGAGCACTGTCTCTATCTCCTTGTATGCTCTCTATACTCTTCCTCTTTTCACTCTGACTCAGCTTTACTCTAAGAAACTGGGCTGAGCTTAGTGCAAATAAATAGTAAGATTTCATACAACAATATCATACTTTATTTTAGTTCTTACACATTTGTACAGATGAAATGTACATAAATAATTTGATTAAAGCTTAACCAGTTTTGTATTTTATGCATCATACATCCTTGCAATTTTTTTAAATAGTATGTTGAAGGGTCACTTGTTTATTAAAGGATACCTTTAAAATATAGTTTTGCATATACAGATAATACAGTACATATGGCAGACCTGCTTACTTAAATTTATTTTCCCACAATACATCGCAGAGGTAAATGAAATCAAGACCTACAGCTCATGTTTAAACATAGCTGATATCTTTTTATGGCACATTGTCTTTGAATGTCCAATCTTTGTTATAATACCACTAATGAAGTGTGGTTATCAAAACCCACAATCAGTGTTCAAGAAGACTAAAGTACTCAGTTATTTCTGGCTACACCATTTAGAATCATTTATGAAACAACACTATAAAACAACAAATCTGAATAATATTTATTTGCACCTTTAAACAGTTAACATAAATACATGCTGTATATTCGCACAGATTTTTTTAAAAAAATTCACTTATAAATGTTTTTCTAAAGTTATCATTTTTAAAAGATGCTACGACTGGAAGGAAATAAATAAATAATAATGAGTTTAAGTTTGAACATGTAATCACAATGACTATTCTCTTTTGCAGCTACTCCCTTAGAGTAACAACTCAGTAGAAAGGTTTTTCTTTTAAAAGCAGGACTATTTAATAACTAACCAGTTTTAACTGTCTTAGCATCTCCATTTGATATCAATCCAGACCAACATTTCTTCAAGTGTTTGAGCCAAAAGCTCAACAGCATGATTAATGAAACCCTACATTATTTGCTTTGTCTGAAAAATAAAACTCAGTTTAACTGCATTTAATAATTACATGTTTCTTCAATAATTTTACCACAAACTTTCATTATTTTCAGTTTTAATCTGAACAGCAAGTCAACATTGGATAAAAAAAATCTTATATA
>CAEFZX010010726.1:0-77638 GCA_903066825.1 Alfaro cultratus
TGGATGGATGGATGGATGGATGGATGGATGGATGGATGGACGGATGGATGGATGGATGGATGGATGGATGGATGGACTAATGGATGGATGGACTAATGGATGGATGGATGGATCATGGGACGGTGTTATTGTCCAACAGCCATAATTATCTGCAGGTTCTTGATGTTGCTGGTACTTTAACTCAAACTGTGGGCTTGGATTAGACAGAACTAAGATTGAGCTTTTAGGCAACAAACACTGAAGACGGGTTTGGTTTACAACAAAGAACAAATACACAGAAAAGCAAAATTTTAAAAACCATGTAAAAAAAGAGGACGAACATTGAATACTTTGTTCTTTATTAAGACTAATGCTGAATTAGATACCACATGTTCTCTGTTCTGGTGTTCAAATGATGCAGTTTTAGTCTCAGTGGTTCCTTCACGTTCCTTCCCATTAAAGTTAAGCTGGTACAGTCTTCCTGATTGTTCAGGCTCTTTCCCATGATGTCATCTTACTGGTTTTTGGAGACTTCTTTTAGCATCTTGCATTCTGCTTTCTAGGTGAACTTCCATTAATGTTCAGACCTGGGCATGTTGACAATTGTTTTTATCGTCCTCCTCTTGTGGACTACAGTTAAATGGCTGATTTAAAATTAACACCGACCTCCTTAAATCCCTTACCAGATGTAGAAATGTGCAAGTCTCAGAGTAAAACTTCCTTCAAAAATGCTGAGAATTGATACTCTCATCATCTGCTCGTCATTTTAGAATGGAGAAGACGAGGGGGTGACCTCAACAGAAATATCTTTTTCATTTCATTTCACAAAGCATTTTAAAAGATCTCAAAAGATTCTTATCTCAAAGGGAAAACATTTTTTGTCATAATTTGTATTATATAAGAAACTTCAAATAGTCAATGGTGATGCTATGGGCAGGTTGGTAGCAGTCAGTCTTGCAATTAATCTGAAAACACCTCTGACTGAAGCCTGTTGTCAAATGACAATCTCATCATGACTGATTTCAGGGTTTCCCTCTATGTATTATAAGCCTGGCGGGCCACCAGGCTTTACTTGTGTCCCCACCAGGTTTAGTGTTGTTAATTTATTAGTTTTTCTTTATATTTTTGCCTTTTTTTAAGACTTTACAGTTGGAAGGTATTAATCTTCCAAAAATGCATAACTATCAAATGATATTTAAAAATTTCCTGTCAACTTTAAAAAATTTTTGACTCAAAATCACGATGTTAGGCTGGATGACTGTCGAAACGCCCTGAGCACCGGGCTTAGCAAGCTTTATGGGGGAAACCAGAAACAATATTCCACAGCAACATTTCTTGGATGGCACCATAAGTTGTTAGCAAGCAATACTAATCCACCTCATTTGCTTTTGCCACTCCTTTTTAAATCTCTGTCTGGTCGTATGGTTATAAAGCTGGGCAGAGAGACGTCGGAGTCTGTCTGTCTGGCTGTTTATCTCCCTCCTTTACATGGATATTTTTATAACAAACGATTATCATTTTTTCGTATCTTTTTATTGTTTTTTATTGCAAAAGGCCAAAATAAATACATTTCAAAGAGATTTTAATTCAGATTTATGATAAACTTGGTTAAAAATGTATCCTACACCTGCTTTACGGTATGTTACATCTGCAACTCAACAAACGTTTGCAGCAAAAGGTTTCTATTTCAGATGTTACAAATACTGAAATGCTAAAGTATTTTCAGTAAAATTCAGGGCTGGGGATTTTAACATGTCAATTTAAAAAGGCTAGGAGTTTTTTTTTTGTTGTTGTTCTTAAGCACTTGGGATGTTTTTAGGAGCAGCTCAGACTCCAATGAAAGTGCATAAAACAATTTAACAATTTACAAATTTCATAACAATTTTGTTTATTATTAAGCTGTTAGAACTAAAGAAAAAGACTAATTTATGTGGTTTAAATGTAGTGGATTTTGTGGCCTGCCAGTAGTTTAAATTTACTATTTTTGACACCAAAGCTGTACCTGTTTCAACTATACCTTTAATAAATTAACTAAAATTTTAAACATTTTTTCCCCTTGAGAATAATTAAGTATTATCCCAATCAAATCTTGTTTAAAAAGAAAAAAACATAAAAACTGAATCATATTCATTAAACCTGGAAATTTTGTATGATTTTTTTTTCTTTCAATAAAGCCTCAACAAAGGTCCAGGAGTAGCAAACCCTTGAAATTTTGGCAGAGCAGTGGTTCCATAAATGTTGACATTGGTTTTGGTACGGTCTTAATTAAATTTTTAATTTTTAATTTTTGTTTTTACTAAATACTTTGTAGGTGACAGTATTTGTGGGAATGTCAGTTGTTTGTTTGTTCTTCGCTCCTTTCCTTTAGAATTGTATTTTTTTATATATATATAATGTGAAAAGCCTAATAAATATATAAAACACTAAAGGTTGAATCATAAAACACACACACACACACACAAAGAGCGACACATCGTGGACGGCTGGAAATGTTGGATGTGTTACGTCACAGCAAAGCAGCAATCAACCCCACCATGAAATACAAAGTCCACCAGCGCGGCAGCATGCTAACAAAGCCTGAGGCAGTGAGACACAAAACAGCCTCATAAATTTACTCCAAACCCAGAGACAGTGAACACACCTGCCTGGCCCCACCTTAGCAAATACGAAGAGATCATCCGAATAAATAATTGCTCAGGCCAACACTTTTATTTGCTTTCTTCAGAACTATCTGCACTAACAAACAGATCAACCGAACACATAAAAAAGGGATTTTTTTATTTTGTCAGGGAGCCGACTCATAAAATACAGAACTCACTTACAGAAATTATTATATTGCGCCACCGACCTCTGGAAAATATCTGAAGCTCAATAATAGTTTCATGTTTTAATTGCAGAAGAATAATCTCACATTGGAAAATGTAGAAAATGCAGCCAGTGTCTGGATAAAAATTTTTTTTTTTAATCCAACATTTATGAGGGTTTTTTCACAGAATCACTGCTGCAACATTTACAGGCAACTTTCTGTAAAATAAATACTGAGGAAACATTTTTGTTTGATTTAAATGTTTAATTAAACTAAGTTTAAAAACAGACAAAGATAATCTGAAAAATAAGAAAAAAAGGAGAGGAAGACATGAGTGAGGTGGATGAAACAAAGGATGGAAAGAATGAGATGAAGTAGTAAAACGTAAGAAAGGAAGGACAAAAGGATACAAGGAAAGAAGAGAAAGAGTGCAAGGAAGGAAAGCAAGTAGAGATAGAGAGAAGAAGGACAGAAAAGAACAAATAAAATACAAGGAAAGAAGGAAGAGTATATAGGATACAACAAAGGAGGAAAGGATAAATACAAAGGATACAAGGAAGGAAAGAAGGGATAGATGGAGGGATAAAGGACATAAAGTAGTAAGAAGAAAGGTCATGAAGAAGGAAAGAAAGAAGGAGAAAAGAAGAGTATAAAGGATACAACAAATAAGGAAAGAAGGAAGGAAGAATACAAAGGAGTAGACAGAGGGAGGAAGGAAAGAAGGACAAAAGGACAGAAGGGATGAAGAAAAGAAGAATAAGAGGATACAAATGAAAAAGAAAGGAAGGGATAAACAGACAGAGGAAATAAAGGACACAAAGTACTAAGAAGAAAAGTTACAAGGAAGGAAAGAAAAAAATAAAAGAACACAAGGAAAAAAAAAAGAGTACAGAGAGGGAAGGAAGGAAGCAAGGAAGGAAGAATAGAATGAAATCCACTTGTTACAGCAGGACAGTAACAAAATATATCCCATTTAATAGAAAATATACAAAAAAAAAACTATAAACAACTGCATATTTATAAAGTAAAATAATACAAGAAATAAGGAAAGGAACTAAGGACAGATGGAACAATCTAATCAGCAAGGAAGGACGAACATAACGGATGGCAGGAAGGATGGTATGACACAAGGAAGGAAGAAAAAAGACAGAACGAAGGACATAAAGGAAGGAAGGACAGAAGTAAGAAAGGAACGAAGCCAAAAAAAGAAGGATTGAAAGAAGGACACAACATTTAGAGAACGGGAAAACAGTTTGGGAATACATACACCCTTCCATCCTTCCTAATGTATTTCCAACAATATTGAAATCAATTTCCATCCTTCACTAAACTTTATAGGAAAACTTCAAACACAAGAACTGTTCACCTCCAAAATGTTTGGCACAAGAGATTTAGCTAAAAAAAAAACCACATAGTTTGTTATTGTAAAGTTACATTTATTTGTTTTTTACTACTTGCAGCTTAGATAGCATGTCTTACTTGTAACTTTTAATAGCACTTCCTGAAAGGACAAGTAAATAATCTCTATTTTGAGCAATATTTGGGTTTATTTAGTCATGATTAGTTGAAATAATAGTCAACTAATTTAGTAATCAATTAATCATTAACTTGAGTATAAGGACTCAAAAATGGCTTTTGCTGAAAGAACAACATACTCAAAGCAGTAATTAAGCCAAAACGGAATTAAATTTATATTAAATTTGCATTAAAGATTAAAAAACACCTTTGTCTATAAATATGTTTTACCCAAAACTCCTTAAGTGGGATAATTTTAGTTTCACTCAGTTCAAATCAATAAAATGAACACAGTGTTATTTAATTTTAGGAAATAAAATGTTAATTTTCTTATTTAAAAAAACAAAAAACAGTTATTTATTTGCATTTCCAATGTTGTATAGGTGAAAAATCTGTAGAATGTGCCAAATATTTTTATCCGATTAATCGATTGATTGTCAGTTACTAGAATAATCGTTAGTTGCAGCCCTACTTCTTTAAGTTTCAGATCTAGAACAGAGCTTAGCTGCACCGTTGCAGTGAAAGTCCCGTTTAGTGAAGTCAACATGAAAGGTGTGTGAGTGTGTCACGTTCAGCTCACTGTGGTTTCCTCTCACACCAGATGTGGTGTGGTTTGTTCATTTGCCATCACTTCTCTCTACAATGAGACAACCTTTGACTTATTGGTCATTGTTGTCGTTTCTTTCTTTTTTAAATAAAGGAATGATAAACTCAACTTGTGCTGCAGAAATTAACATCTAAACTGTTGCATTCAAGTCCTACTAACTATGCAGTACATATGCATTCAAATTTAGCACATAAACAAGCAGATGTTGTGATTATCACACTGATACTTGTTTATAGTGACGTTTTCCAGCATGCAAATTAACCCTAAAACCCTCATTCACCTGTAGTGGGTTGATTACAAAACTACTATTAACGATCTGCAACTTTGAAGTAAAAAAGAAAATAGATTCAGTTTCCCCGCCTTGAAAAAAAAGCAAGATCAAAACCAGTAACTGATCCATACTTCCCTCTAGTGGTCAGAGGCAGCATTTCATCTGTGTTGTGGCTCTATTGAATGATGAATAAATCATTGTCCATTAAAAGGAGGATAGTTTAGATGTTTATTTATATTTTATGTATTTTTACTTGGTGATTTATATCCAAACTCTAGCAAAAAAAAACAAAAAACTGTTTTCACATTTATGTCAAGTTTTTCTATTAAAATGCATCTATTTTATAATTTATATGCAAGGTTTAAGTTCAATCTTTCATTATTATATTAACACCAGATGTTGCTTAAGTTTCTATTTTTATCTCCACCAGTTTTTATCGACATGGTCAGATTTTGAAGCTCATTTTCAGATTTTCTTTGTCAGAAACAAAATTCAGTTTTATTTTTGTTTTGTTTTTGCTTATTTAATTCAGATCAGAGCAGAACAAAGACAAGTATGTAGCAGTATAAAAGTATGCCAAAAAAAGTGTTAAAATAAACCAAAAAATAAAAAACGTACATTTTTAAAAAAAAATCTTATTTAAAAAAGGAATTACTAGAGTACATTTTATGTTATCCTCCTGTATCATTCATGCATTTATTTAGAAATTAATTCCAATACAGACCAAAGACTATAAAAGTATTTTAAAAAATTGCTAAAATATATTTTAAGATAAATAATTCTGCATATCTTTTCATAAATATTTTATTATCACATAGTTTATGTTATGGTGCTGTAAAAACACTTTGTAAATTTGTTATCTTGAAAGGAGCTATATTAAAAGAAATCAGCGTACTTTATTAACTCCAGTCACTGCGGTTAATTATCAACATGTCGGCTTCTAAGAACCTTAAAAATAGCTGCTAATCACTTCTTAGCTGTGCAAAAGTGCGCTTTAAGGATATTGTAAAAAGAAGGTATGGTAAAATTTACATTTATTATGCGCCAACACACAGGCTCCAAACACCAAATTTAATTTTACACTTATTTTGTGGCCCAGACTGAGACAGAAGCATGCATTGAATAAACGAGGCATCAGTCCAAACGATACCGAGCTAAATTTAGCATTGTTTAATTTTTTTTTCCTGGAAGCACTCCCTGCAGGAACAGAGGCTCTAGAAAAAGAAAAAGAAGAAGCAAGAAAATCATAAATTATACATTAAGCAAACTCGAAGAACAGGCCTGGTCCGATGCCCTTCGAAGGTGGTGTGGTTCCCCTCCGATTGAGCTGATAGGACAATTCACATTTCACTCCCTGCTATCGGCATCATAAATATGACAGTAACTCATGTTTCACTACCTCCTGCCAGCGGTGACAGTAACTGGGAACTCGCTGAGTAGCAAAGTTCAGCTTTGGTCAATGATAAAACTCACTTAGACACAAGCAAAGTTCACTTGGCTCCAAAGGCCTCTGCTGCGCGTTTGTGTACATGAGGAAGATTTTTCCAAAAACGCGGCTTCCCACCCGGGACAGCGGCTCGGAAACAGCAAACAAACCAGACAAAAGCTGCATGGCGGATATTCTCCAACTCGTCCGCTGTGTGTTTTCAGTAATTCCAGTCCAACAAGCAGCCAGTGTGACAACGCAGCGATGGTGATGAAACTGATTTATGAAAGATAAGAGTTGACGAAATCTAGGAACGGCGCATCAGATATTATCTGTCAAAAAGCACAAAAACCAATCTAAAACAGCAGAAGTCGCTTCTTTAGGAATACATAAACAAGGCGATAAACCAATATTATTGTTTTTATCAAATTTTGAGGTTTTGAAGATTACATTTTTTGAAAATCTGGATTTTTTTCCCCCTTGGTTTTCCATAGTTGAGTAATGTCAGTGTGCCAAGGCCACTATTTTCCTTGACAAGTGTGCTTTTTAGCTTCTATTTATTCAAACTTTGAGTTTAGATCAACTCTATGAAGGAATATAAGGGTCAAGTTAAGGGTTCTTACTATTAATTTTGAGAATACAATCATAATATTAGGAGAATTAAGTAGTATCTTTAGAACAACTCAAACAAATTATCTATACAAGCTTTTTTTCTCATTAATCAACTTTTTTTCTCATCATTTTAAGATGTTCTTCTGGTACAACTTAGCTAATATCATGACTATATCCTTAAAATTAAACAAATGATGTAAAATGGTACTAAAACTCTGACGTACAACTCACAGAAGGAATGACTGAAATAAAACCAGTTTTTGACACGAGTCTAGTTTCCTTTTTAGAAAAGAATGGGAGAATAAAACAATCTAGTATGAAAAAAAAATCTGAAATGTAATTTTTATCCCATAGATAAGATCCTCCATTTCAGTTCCAGGGTAGATGCTGCTATAAACGTTTCTGTACACTGCACAGAAATACACAAATCAGTTTTCTCAACAGATCACACCAAACTTTTCCGTTTTAGGACATTTAGGATCACCAAAATTATTTCTGTTTGCTAAATGCCAGAATAATGACACATTTTTTAGATGTTTGTTATTTCCTTTGAATTCAAAAGTTTACAGATAGGAAGATTTAGTGGGCTTCTGATAGGTAAATTCACATTATTTTTAATTAAATAGAGGCACACTTGTGGAAGGTCTAACCATGTTTGGCTTGACAAAATAAAAATAAATCATCCAAGAAGGCAGAAAAAGAACTGAGAACCTCTGTAAGTCTGATTAACCATTGGGCAAAATGTCCATCTTATGAATGTTTATTTGTGCTGAACAATAAATCAATAACATATATATTGTGATAGATATATGATCAATGTCAACAGATAATATGTTGATAGAAAATTCAATTTAAAGAATATTCTCTGAACTCCAATCCAGAACCGCAAAGCTAAGTAAAGTTTGGTGGAATCCGCTAACTCTCTCATTCTTTGGTTACCTAGCAACAACTTGCAGAGCAACTGGTGGTTACCTAGCAACAACCTGTTGATCAGCAGGCAGCAGCAGTTTAAGGTTTGGCCACTGTACCTCATAACTACTATAAAATAAAAACAACAGTAAGGTCATGCCACCAGTTTGGCAGTATTTGAGATATTTAAAACCAAAAACTAATCAATAATTATCAATATCAACTGATATAAAATGCTTTTCTCGCGATATGTTTTTTAGCCATACTGTCAGCCAGTAAAATACTCAGGCAGGAGACAAATTCTTAGAGAATGTCAACCACAGATAAAAAGCAGAAGACCTTGTAAAAGCTGGTAAATGAGCTGACAGGCCATTCAGTAATGAAGAGGCCATTTCTAAAAAAGGCAGCAGATAAAGCGTCAACAGTTTGAGTATATACTCAGAAACAAACACTTTCTTCTGATGAATCTAAAATCTAAATTAAACTTGAAACAAGCCTCAAAAACAGCATCTCAATTGCAAAGTACGATGGTGGCAGCATCATCATCTGTGGTTGTTTTTCTGCAAAATAGTTTGATACATAAAAGAAACCATATGACATGAAAACATATTTAATGTTTAAGCAACATCTGATGACATCAGCCAGGAAGTTGAACCTTAGGCACAAAAATAACCCTAAGATTTTCATCACATTACCTACCAAGTCAAAATTTTGGGGTTGCCATTGCAACTTCCACAGAAAATGTATGATTTATAATCCAATATTCCAGCAATCTGTTGAAGTTTAAAGTTTCATTTGAAAACAAAACTCTAGAAAATCCTAAAGAAATGCTTATGATCTCCCTCTATCATTATTCTGACATTTATCAAACAGAAATATTATTTTAGCTACGTAAAACATTAAAGGTTTGGTCTGATGTAGCGGCAGACAGTGAAGAAACAAAGACTTGGTGACTATTTAATGTGACTTTTAATTGTATTCGTAGGAGTCCACATCCTAAATCTCTGATCTATTTTAATTTTACTACAATTATACAACAGTTTCAGGTTTCTCCAATCTGAAACTCAAAGTTAGACTTTGAATTCCAAAGGAATCTTAACTACCCTGACTTTGCCAGTAAGATTGTAAAACCGAAGCAATTATACTGTTAAGAACCATCCTATTGAACTCTTATATAAGCAGTTATAAAATGAAGCAGATAATTATTTCAGCTCTGTAAATTATTGACTGATATTTAGTTTAGTTTGACTTTTAACTTGTGGAAAGAAGTTGAAACATTCACCGCAACTGCCAACGATTCAAAACGATAAGTTAATAAATTATCCAATCACAGAAGCTTCGTTGAATGCCTCAAATGTTCTCGTTCGAAAAGCTGGTCTCACAGGAGACGTTGATGAATGTGATAGAAGTACAGGTTTGAAAGAAAATATTCAAATTTAAAGCACACCGGATATGGTTTACAAATAACTCTGAAACTTTGGCAGTAAAATGTGTATTAAAGATGTCATTCACAGGATATTTAGCTATTTTTGGGACCATTCTCTGAAAATCTGAGATATAGTTGTGTATGAAAATCTCAGCATTAACAACAATACTGAGTTCAAGTCACTTAATTCCCTTTTCTATTTCACTCTGATGCTCAATCTGTGAATTGTCAACAATGGAAAAGGTTTACCTAATAAAGTGGCCTCTGAGTGTATCTTAGTTTGTTAATTAATCAGTTTAAACATTTCCATCCATCCATCCATTTTCTAACACACTTGTCCCTAGTGTGGTTGGGAGGGGTTCATAACATTTTTTATATAAATTATGTATTTTGTCAAAATTTGGAAATTATGACTGAAATTTCATAAGAAATCATGATACTGTGGAGCTTTAAAGGCAGTGTTTTGAAGCCTGTGTAATTTGTCACTGTAGGGGGAACAATACTAGTAGTACTAATAGTAATAATAGTCAATTATGACACTAAATTATACATCCACTAACTTCACTATATCCATATTTGCCACCTAACAGTAAAAAATAAATTCACATGAAAAAATCTCCATGAGTTTTTGCTTAATTTACAGAGGTGCTACACAAAACTATAGGCTCTTGTGGTGTCATTCATTTCCTCCAACATTACAGAGCAAATTAATGTTTTGTTAAGCTCTTCTCCTATAAAAGAAATAAAATGTCATCTGCGACTGTTTTACTTTTTGAGCATAAAGTAGATCTGTTTAGCTAAGCTGCTATGCCACACATCCTATGCTAGTGCTAACGCTAACGCAGAAATCCCTGTTGATTTTTCAGCATTTGAACTTTTTTAAAACAGATTTTATTGTTTTTTTACAAGTTTGAGGAATTTATTAAAATGTAATGGGCCTTTAAACACAAACATGACTTTGAATCTTTAACTAGGTGTTTTGAAACCCGTTTAATTTGAATTAGACGGGGGGTTTTGGCATTCCTGATAAAGAGTTATCGAGAAATAAAAAAATAAAAAAACATATTCATCTTTTAGGGCAGTTGGAAGGGCTGGACAATATGGCTGAAAAACTTATCACACTATAACCGTTTCATCAGTTGATATCAATAATTGTCAATATTGATAATTATTAATAAGTTTTATGTTTTAAGTATCTGGAATACTCCCAAAACAGTGTCATGACCTTTCTTGTTTTATCCAAAGTTTTCACTCCACGACATTTCTTTTATTTTTAAGCAGTTGTGAGGCGTAGTGGGGAAACCTTAAACTGCTACTGTTACTCAACAAGTTGTTGCTAGGCAACCAAAGAGTGAGAGAGTTGCTAGGTAACCAAAGAGTGAGTTAGAAAGTTAATGCCACCAACTTTGCTAAGCTGACTGTGAGGTTGAGTAGCTAAAGTCTTTCCTCTCCCAGAATGCTGTGTGGTTCCGGATCGGAGTTCAGTGAATAATGTTGAATATTGAATATTCTATCAGACGTATTACCTTCTGATATTGATTATGTCTATCCTGATACATGCTGTTATTGATTTATTGTAGCAGCAGAATAATCGCACCACAAATAAATGCTACCTCTCTTTTTAAGTATTTTTCAAACAGTAGAAGTCTATGTGAGTACGGTGGATTCCTGTTTATTTGCAGTTCAGTTCTCACTGATTTCCATATTTGCGCAATAAAATACAAATTATTCAAGGAAAATCTGCCTATTTGCAGATTTGTTGTTTTTTTTTAATCTGAAACATTCAAAGGAAAATGCAGCTTGGTAAGCTGAACTAATAATCTCCATGCTACTTGAGATGTTAAATACTGCAATTGTTCTCATTTTAATAAGAACAAACTGCTTCGTCACAGTAGGATGAGAGTGAACAGGTTTGTGACCTTACAAAAAGACATTATCAACTCTGCACTTTGACAGGTTTATCTGAGATATATCTAATCAGTCTAATCAGTTACGTGTCACTTTGTTTTGTGAAGTTAGATTTTTTTTTTCATCTGTGTGCAGAAGCATGACACACCCACAGCTGAGCTTACATTTCTGACCTCAACATAACATGTCAGAGTTTAGCGGATTAGCAGTCAAACACAGGGGGGGAAATTATGACAAATCTAAGGGCCCCTGACCAACAGGGGGCCCTCCACAATTTATTTATAAATTTTTTTGTTCATAGAAATTAAAAAAAATTGGGGCCCTGTCAATTACAAAATTAATTGTGTTTTCGAAGACTGTTTTAAGCAGTAAAAATTTTATGATGCCCCTCCCAGACCAAAAAACACAGATCCAAATTTTCCCCGAACCCCCTGGATCTGCATGAAATGGTTCATTTCTGCTTGGAGAGCTTCATGTTCAGCAGCAGTCAGTGGAAAACAAGAACGACTGTGGCAGTTACTATGCTGCTAAGAAAAATAATAAAGTCAGGTTTTCAAAAAAATAAATAAATAAATAAAATAGAGTGGGAGAGAGAAAAAGGTAAGAGTGTCAATTTATAACCCAGTTTTTCTCTGAGAGGTGGGTAGACTGTGTGAGATTATCAACCATTTAGCATAGTTAGCTTAGCTACAGACTGTTTGCCTCCATTTCACTGGCATCTAATGAATAAAAAAAAAATGACCAAGATATTAATATATTTAACGTGTCCTTGTACCTTTTACCACTTAACAGATGAGTCAGTCAGCAGCTCTAACCCACGTCCCTCCTGAGTGAAATTAGAGCTGCAGTATGTAACTTTTATAAAAATCTATATTTTTTTCACATATTTGTTAAACCTGTCATTATGTTGTGACAGTATGGCATGAGAGATAATCTGTGAAAAATCTATTTCCTCTGCCTTCTCCCAGTACTTTCTAGAAACAACTAATCAGAGACAGGAGAGTTTTAGTGCTGTCAATCACAATCTCATGTGGCTGCTCATCCCTATGCTGCAGCTAACGCAGCCTGTTGTTAATGCTCAGTCTAGTTAGCATGTAGCTACCAATGATGACATATAAACGGTTTTCCTGTAATGATATGTTGTTTTTCCACCACTAGCACATTTAGCAGTGAGTGAAGTTGATTGACAGCGCTAAGACCCTCCTCCTGGTTCTGATTGGTTGTATTACTTTAACCAGTTCAGGGAGGAGGTGGAGGAGATTGATTGATTTCACAGATTATCTGTCTCATAACAAACTGGCACAACATGGTGACAACTTTAATAAATATGGAGAAAACATATTTTTTATTAAAGTTATATACTGCAGCTTGTCTAAAATGCAACTATGTTGCATTTTTTGAGAAGTCTAAATTGCTTCATGTATATTTTGCACGTTGCTTTTGACTGTTGCTGGTGGGGAGAGACATTTCAGTAATCTAAAACTAATAGAAAAAATGTAAGCAACCTATTGTATACTGTATGTGGACTGTTGCATGTCAAATTCACGAGCAGTAAATATTGTGCTAGTATCAGTACTAAACCACTAAGCCAAAGAAAGCAAGGGAGTTGCAAGCCTTTAAAATCATGATGCTTTTTATGGGTCAAATAGACTCAAAAAATTGTAACAGCAGCTGCACAGGGGGCCCGATCAAATCTTTTGTCATGGGGCCCAAGATTCCTGGCGACGCCCCTGGTCAAACATAAAAGTCTGGTTAACTTAATCCAGTTTATAACTGCATTTTACAGCAAATATTGCAGAATGTAATCAATATACAGTCTGTCATAGCAACTATTTTAGTTTTTTTTAATTACTTCAAGCTGCAGTATGTAATTTTTATAAAACTTTATTTTTTTTTGCATATTTGTTGAAACTGTTGTTGTCATGACAGAATGGTATGAGACAAATAATATGTGAAAAAACATTGATCTCTTCTGCTTTCTCCCACTGTTAACTAGAAATAACCAATCAGAGCCAGAAGGCGGGCCTTAGTGCTGCCAATCACCCTCACCTTTTTGCTCTCTGCTATGTTGCTAGCACAACCTGTTGTGAATGCTCAGGCAAAGACACCAATGACAATGAATAAACGGTTTTCTTGTCCATTAACACATTTAGCACATTTAGTAGCAACTACATGAGGTTGATTGACAGCGTTCAGACCATCCTCCTGGCTCTGTTGTTTATGCTTTGAGCAGGGCATTTCTTCAGACAGGAATAATATCTCAAGGAGAATTCAGAGGTATCCAAAAATTGAACTCAAGTAAGATTAGAACTACTTCAACATATTTTTACTCAAATAAAAGTAAAAAGTAGCCGTCCTAGAAATTACTCCAGTAAGAGTAAAAAAGTATTTGGTGAAAAGTCCACTCACCTAGTGAATAACTGATCAAAACATAAATAATTTAATATTTAAAAATTGCAAAATCAGATGGAATATAAAGTGGATATTTTGATATTTTAAGGACAAAATTTACAATAATTTCTATAAAAGTAACAAAAAATAACAAAATCATGCAACAGAGAATATTTCCAAATCATTTTCTTTCAAAAACAAAAACAAAAAACTTATGAAACTTTTACACAAACTGCAGGTGTGTGTCTGTGTTTGGTGAATTTTTGGTAAAAACATGTTTGTTCTTCATTCAGTGGGTAGAAAATCCAGAAATTTAACTCAAGTAAGAGCAGAAATACTTCATAATAAAAATACTCAAGTAAAAGTAAAAAGTACAGCGAAGTAAAAATACTCCTAAAAGTCAATTTTTTCAAAAATGTTATTCAAGTAAAGATAATTGAGTAAAAGTAAGTAGTTATTAATCAACTCTGCTCATAACATACTGTCACAACATGGTGACAATTAAAATTTTTAATAAAAGTTACTTTAACAACACTCTTTAGGATGTCGTAATATCACATTTTACCTCAGTAAAGATTTTAATTTAACAGTCAATTCCAGAAAAAACAAGAAAACGTTTACCCAATAACAGTGATAATTCACCTAAATACCTGCAGCAAACACAAAGAGATAAAGCGACCCGGATTGGTGAGCCACATGTCGCCTTGAAATGTAAGACGATTTGAAAGGTGTCTACTTTCAGAGGAACACAAACCACCTCAGTTCTCCGCCGTGCAACAGGAGTCCCGTTGGGGCATTAAAAGTCCCGACGGCCTCCTGAGAAAAGCCAGAAGTGGCTCGTGTCGCGGGCTGCCGCGTGCACCAAAGTAAGCGTGACACCCACGGAGGTGGAGAGGGAGAGCCGCCAAAAACAACACGGCGGCACGCTGCAGGGACAGCAGCTTTCAGCAGCAGCTCACGAAAGAATGCAGGACAGCTCCCTGTGTGACTTCAATAAGATAAACCATTCCTTCCTGTGTGCAATTAGCAGCAGTTGTTTATTCAGGAAATTACACTGGTGGCCATTTAGTGCAGAGAGGAAAGATGAACCGCACTTCTTGGAGAGAAGCAAACGCAGGCAAAACAGGATCTGATTTTACTTTAAAGCTGCAGTATGTTACTTTTGTTTTAAAACATTTCTTTTATGCATATTTGTTAAAACTGTCAGTATATCATAAAAGCAGAATATAAGCAGAGGTGCCCAAAAATATACTCAAATAAGAGTAGCCACTACTTCAACTTATTTTTAATCAAATAAAGGTGTAAAGTAGCCATCCAAAAAAATTACTTGAATACAAAAAGTATTTGGTAAAAACGTTTACTCAAGTGCTCAGTAACTGATCAAAACATCAATCATTTAATCCTTAAAAATTACATCATCAGATAGAACAAAACATTAAATTATGTGGAAATTTTAGTATTTTATAGCTCAAAATTAAACTAATTACAAAATAACAAATCAGTTTCTTTCATTAAATAACTTATGAAACTTCAACACAAACTGCTGTGTCTGGTGAATGTTTTGCTTTTCACTCAAAATCCATAAATTTTACTCAAGTAAAAGTAACAATACTTCATAGTAAAGTTACTCAAGTAAAAGTAAAAAGTACAGCGTAGCAAAAATACTCCCCAAAGTAATTTTTTCCCCAAAAGTTACTAAAGTTACATTATGAGACTGATAATCTGTGAAAACATCGATCTCCTCCACCTGAGCTACTGTTGCTATCTGAAAAATGCTGACTAAAAACAACCAATCAGAGCCAAGAGGCCGGTCTTAGTGTTGTCAATCAACCTCATGTATTCACTCCTAAATGTAATAATGGCAGAGAAATAACTTATGTTACAGAAAAACTTTGTTCGTCGTCATGGTGGCCATGCTACCTAGCCTGAGCATTCACAACATGCTATGCTAGCTGCGGCATAGCTAAAACCCGCCTCCTGGTTCTGATTGGTTGCGTCTAATGAGCACTGGGAACACTGGGATAAGGCAGTGGAGCTTTTTCACAGGTTATCTGTCTTAGCATAATATCACAACATAGTGACAGTTTCAACAAATATGTAAAACTAATTTTTTTTGTAAATGCTACCTACTGCAGCTTTAAAGTGCTTCAAAATATTTAAGGTGTTACAATTTTTTAAAGATCTGTAAAAAATGTTTCCCAAAGCAGTTACACTGTAGAAAAACGATCTTAACATTTCTATCCAAAACCTACAAACAACACTGAGAAACCATTGAATAGTAAAAAAAGATGTAGTGTATAACTGCAAAAGTTTTGATATTTACAAAATAAATACTGAATGCTACAAAAAATAAAATTGTTCACTAATTAAAGAAGTGGTGGAGAGCTAGAATCCATATTAGACAAAGAAAGCAACAAGATGAACATTTTCCCTTTAAAACGCTACACATTCTTCAATAAAACTGCATATGTATTTAAAATAAATTTAAAAAATACAGCAAAATTCTACAATCTAGATTTATTGTGCTAACAGGAACTAATGCTAAACAAACTAAAGTACACTGAAGTAACTATTTTAAAAAACTTGTCATGTTACACTACAGTAGAAAAGGATATAAACAATTATTTTGTTACTAAATTTAAAAGAAACAATCTTGTTTCTTTGTTTAGGCTGTTAGTTAAAATAGTAAGAAAGATTTAGAAATTTAAGAGCAGTAGGGGTGCACCACATTCTCACTGACTTTCTGATAAACAATTACTGTATCCATGAAATGTTAATTAAATTATTATTACATTACCTTTAAATTATGACTGAAAGTTTTTAAGCTTTAAGGTTTTCAACTAGTGAATTTGGAAATCTGTTGATTATTTTGGGGCAGTAACATCTGGCCCTGCATGTTATTATGGTTAAATAAATTCATCTCTAACAGGTATGTGCCAGTATAAGATATCCTTGAGTGAAAATACCCCAGTTACGCTAAAACTGCATAATATTATCTAACTGCTTTCATTAAACCATAAATACAGAAAAAAATGGCTGCTTAACAGATATCCTGCTCAGAGAGGCAGAAATTGGCTTTAAAATTACAACAATGGTGAATTAAACTTCTTTAAGCCAGCTGACTGACAAAGTGCAGCAATAAGTGGGGGCTTTGCTACATTACTCAACATTTTTTAAACTTTGGCATACATTCCCACACTGCAAAACCCAACAACTTAACAAGTATTTTTGGTTGCAAATATATTTTTGCACTTGAAATAAGACTAAATTAACTTACAAGTAACTTTTCAGCAAGATATAGAAGCTTGTTTTAAGTAAATAATTGCTTAATATTGATTAAAAAAAAGTGTTAAATAGATCTACTTATAACAAGACAATTTCCCCATGTTATAAGCGAAATAATCTGCTAATGGAACAAGCACTTTTTCATCAATATCAATGAATTATTTACTTAAAACAAGCTCCTATATCTTACTGATAAGTTACTTTTAAGTTAATTTATTTTAATTCAAGTGTACTTTAAACTAGAAAACTACTTGGTATAATCGTGTGTTTTTTTGCAGTGTACAGGTACCTGCCCAATGTCTCCCCTCTAATTTAACAAATATCAGAGTCAATGCAGCAATGAAGAGCCTCCTGACCTTTGCTTTGCTCCAACCTGTTATTACAAGTTATCTTAAATTATTACTTTAAACTTTTAAAAGTAAGATCAAAGACTTTTATTTACTTTTGCCAAAGCCTGAGGGCAAACTTCCGCAGTATATTTTAACAATATATAGGTTTACAAGTAAAATAACCTATTTTTTGGTTGCATTATGTGGTTTTAAAGTATGATACCTAGATTTGAGTCAATTACAATTGTTTTTCAAAAGAGCATAATGATTATGTGTGCACTCTTTCATCACAGCAGGAAGGAAAAGTTCAGTCTTCCTGCCTGTTGAGTCTATAAAGAACATTGTGTACTGTAATACATGACATATGGCATACAATACACCATAACAATATGACAGGTCTCCTGTCTGTGATGAGCTGAGTTTATTTATAGTAAAGAAGGACAAAAACAAACAGATTAGGGTTAAACATTTTAGCTAAATCTATACTTGAACACGTGCTCCCATATTTTTCAGCTTCTTTTTCTCCCCAGTTTTCCCAGAACAGATGTCACGCCCTTATATAATACTACTACACTGGTTTTAAGGTAAACATGGCCTCCAGCTATGAGGTCTGTTTCTGTATTTACAGAGGTTGTGCATTTGGTCCATCTCTAACAGCATATCTTCTCCAAAGACACTGATAAAAACCAATTGTTGGAGTTTCACAATTAAAATGGATCCATCAATTTGAATACATTTAATTTGGGTGAATTTCAAATTATGTCGATTTAGTTAAATTATAACTATTAGAAGAATAGATTCTTATCTTATGAATAACCTCCTTGTACCCAGCAAAAGTATGAAGTCATTCACGATAAAGACATATAATCTTGCTAACAAGTTTAACGTTAGCATTAGCTCTGTTGCTAAACCACTTTAAGCTAGATGAAAACTTTTTAAAATCAGTTCTAACAAGGTGGCATGTGTTAGTTTCCTTGACAACAGAAGATTGACTAGTTCAAGTTATTAACAATGACTAAATCATGTTTAAGAAGGTAAAGTAGCTAGCAAGTCTGACATTAGCAATAGCGTTTTTACTAAGTTAGCTTAACATGAAAACAATCTTTTTAAATTAGTTCTAGCAATGTGGAATATAAGCAGTTTCCTTAAAAATAACAAATATGATATACAAATGTTACATCTTAATTTGAATTAAGAGGCTAAGCTGGCTAGCTAGTCTGACATTAGCATTAGCACTGTTACAAAGCTAGTTTCACATGAAAACAACCTTTTTAAATCAGTTCTAACAATGTGGAATATGAACAGTTTTCTTCATAACAGATATGATGTACCAAAGTTACCTATATCTGGATTAGAGTTAAGAGGCTAAGACGGGTAGCTAATTTGACATTAGCATTGGTGCTGTTTCTATGCTAGTATGACTTGAAAACAACTGTTTTAAATCAGTTCTAACAAGGTGGAATGTAAACCATTTTTTTGACAATATGAGATACAATGCACCATTTTTAGCTATAGGCCATCTGCATCAGGTTTCAGCCTGTAAGATGGCTAGCAAATCTGATATTAGCATTAGGACTGTTACTAAGCTAGTTTAAGGTGAAAACAACTTGTTTAAATCAGTTCTCACAAGATGGAATGTAAACTATTTCCTTGAGAACAAATACAATGTAGCATTGTTAGCTGTATCTGCTCTGGCTTAAGAGGCTAACCTAGCAAGCAAGTCTGACAGTAGCATTTGTACTAAACATGTTTAAGGTAGAAACAAACTTTTTAACTCAGTTTTAATAAGGTGGAATGCAAACCATTTCCTTGACAACAACAGACACAATGTAGCATCATTAGCTATATCTGCATCAGCCTTAAGAGGCTAAGCTAGCAAGCTAGTCTGACATTTGCGATGTCTCTAAGCTAGCTTAAGGTGAAAACAGTGTTTTTAAATAAGCTCTAATGATGTGGAAAGTAAAATGTTTCCTTGACAGCAACATATATGAAGTAGGCTACCATTGTTAACTATGTCTGCAATAGGTTTTGGAGGCTAAGCTGGCTAGCAAGTAATTACATTAGCTTTAGCGTCGTTACTAAACTATCTTAAGTTGGAAATGAATTTTTCAAAACCTTGACAACAGTTGTGATGTATTATTCTTTGGCAATGACTACCTCACGGTTAAAAAGCTCAGCTTTTTAGAAAGTTTAACCTTAGCGATAGCGCTGTTGCTTAATTAGTTAAAGCATGGTAGCATATAAACTTTTAAAATTCAAACCAGGTTTAAACCAGAGCCAAGATGACTTCCTCAGAGTCAAAATTGTAGCTTTCAAGAAAGGTAATCACCTGAAAGTCATTGTGGGACTCCTCAATCAATTCTTGAACCAATTTTGGTTTGAGGAAGGGCACAATACCCTGCTAACAGACGTTAAAGTAATCATGAAATACAAAATAAAAGGCTGATTATGTTCTGCTACAACGGATAGGCAGGTGAAATGTGTCTTCATATAGCGCTTCCCAAATAAGCAACACACACCTGTCCACCCAAACGGTGTGACAGAAAATGTGATTCATCAGACCAGCCCACCTACTTCTTCCAGAACCCGGTCACTGGTTTATCACTGTTTCTTTCTTACTCCACTTTTGATCACAAATTAATCTTTTTCCAGCTTATAACATGTCAACTTTGAGAACAAAATGTTCCCTTCCAGTTGAATGTCTCTCACTCACTAATAATAAAGAAAACGTAATTAGGGATGTTAGAGGTCAGAGTGACCATTTCACCTCTTTACTATTTGAACCTCTGAAACTTTGGTTTCTTTTTTAGGTATGAAATTCTGAATGGTTTTGGACCAACAGCATGTTAATTAATACTCGCCTGGATGGTTTTGAACCTGCAAAAGCTGAATTTTTAGAGTTGATTCTGCCCAGTCTTCTGCAAGTAAATGGATTTATATGACTTACATAAGTAATAAGGATGTTTTTTTGGTTTGATCAGAGATCACAATCTGTCCTAATTCAAGACTCAACTGAGAACAGAGAGAGAAATACAGATATTATTATAAAGCTGAACTAAATCACGGAAATTCAAGCTTATATTTTAAATTTCAATAATTTATACTCATTTACATGTAAAAAATTGATAATAAATTAAGTTTAATTGGCAAAGTGTATAAAAAAGCCTGATAAAGAGTTATGTACTTTAAGTTTTAATATTATGCCAAACTAAATGCACATTCATTCATAGCACATCTCACATACACACACATCAGCCTTACTGTTGTCTGCTGAACCAAATTCATATAAAAACGTTTTTATTTGTAATAAAAATAAGTTCAAATTGGATTCTATAGACCTGAATTTTAATATCGCCACCTTCCTAAAATAACAGCCTAAATAATTTTTCATTGATTTAAGCAATAAAGAAATAAATGACCCCCTTTATTACTTTAATTGCCAAAATCTGATTTAGATAATAATAATAATAATTTTAAAAAAAGAATTAGGTCAATATTTTAGAAAGGTGACATTATGCAACGATTAAAATGTTGGATTGATTCAGTTATAAAATTGCTGGATATGAGTTTGATTTGTTTATTAAGGGTCTTGTTGCCATTTAAATGAAATTGAATCAAAATGAATGGATACTATTGCCACAAATTAAATTCACCAATATTTTCTTATATATATAGGCCTATAGGTATATATATACTAATTCACCAATTAGTGTATTGGAATAAACGTTACAATAAAATAAACGTTATTGGAATAACGTTATTGTAACGTTACACGTTAATAACGTTATTGTAACGTTACAATAAACGTTTTAAAAAAACAGTCCTAAATGTACATATTTTAATATGTTGCTCATTTTTTGCTGTTCGTTCTCTTATCTAACTGATTATTTGTCATTTGTACATCAATTCCTCTTAGAGTAACATTTAACGTCTGCCGGAATTCATTTTTATAGTGCATTTTGGACCTTTTCACGTCGTCCTGAAACGTGGTTCTGGTCTCAAGTGATGGCCATCAGATGTGGCAACAACAGGCCTCGCTGGAGCGGAGCTGTGACATAATTTCTGGACAGGCCAGGGCGTTTTGGTTTCTATTAATAAAACACCTTCCCAGTCCAACAACAACAGAGAGGGAACAACCTACCGAGTAGCAGCAGCCGATGCGTCTGTTTATACTCCCGCTTGAGCTCCCTCAGCGCCCTGTCAATGTTTTTACTGACTTTCTTCGCCTCCTTCTCGGCCTCCTTCTCCTCCACCAGCAGTTTGTCCCAATGTTTCTGCTTTTGGGTGCTTGTTTTTGGCAGCAGCTGCAAGCGGCGGCTGCGCTCCTTTCCGGAGCCCTTGCAGCCGCTGCTGCCGCCTCCTCCGCCGCCGCCTCCGTTTTGTATAAGCACCCCGTCTGTCCCGGTGTCCCCGCGGCGGTGCTCCCTAGCCGGGTCCCCGGGGCGAACCAGGCCTTCCCCGCCGCGTAGCGACGAAGTCTCCCCGCATCCCCCGGTGTCCTCCTGGCGAGCCGCCCCGCCGCGGCTCGGCACCGCGGCAGCGGCGGAGGCGTCCGGAGGCTGGTCAGAGTCCGAGGTAGCGTTGGAGATAGAGCCGCTCAGGTCCCCGAAGAGCCGGGGACGCAAACTGTAGCACAGCCCCATGTTGAAACCAATATTTGCCTGTGAATGTGATTTTTCATAAATCAAAATATCGGGCGGGGATTAAAGAAAATCGCAGATGCGCCACCAAGCACCTAACGAGCCGTCGTCACATTGGAGCTCCAGCGGCGCGATCTAAATCCGAATCCGAGGCGAAAATGTGAATGAATTATGCTCCGACATTTGCTATATGTCATCTTGCATTTTCCCCCAGTCAGCCTTCGCTTCGTAGATAGTGGATCACCTGATCCTTCAGTGGACACTGCGGGTCCACCTTACCGTAAGTAACCGAGAGGGCGCAGCCTGGGAGGAACGCCGCTGCTGTCCGCGTGCGCACGCAGACTAAATTCTGACTGCGCAGCTATTAGGTGTAATGTAAGAGAAGAAGGTACGTCATGTTACTACAGTATGGCCGTTTCCAGAGCGCCGCTAAATGATTTTCATTCCTCACAGTTCATGCCTGTCCAGTGACAGAAAAATGTAAATATTTTCCCTAAAACACCAGATTTATCTCTTTTATAGAAATGCCAGCGAATATTTTGGTCAGATAAAACTCTTAATGCGTAAATTATTATTTAAATTCCAGATTGGCCAAGAATTGTATTCAAGTAAGTATAATTACTTCTACATATTTTTAAGTAAAAAAAGTAGCATTCCAAGAAATTGCTAAAGTAAAAGCATAAAAATATTTTGTAAAAATTCTACACAAGTACTTAGTAACTGCTTAAATTATCAGTCATATTTTTATCAAAGGACCAAAATAGTTGAAATTTTGGTATTTTAAGGACAAAAATTACAATAATTCATATCAGTAAAAAAAATAAATAAATAAAAATCAGGCAAAAAAAAAAATCAGTTTCTTTCAATAAAAACTTATGAAACTTTAACAAAGACTGCAGGTGTGTGTCTGTTTCTGGTGAGGTTTTTTTTGTTAAAACATGTTTGTTCTTCATTCAGTGAAGATACTCAGGAAATCCAGAAATTTTTACTGAAGTAAGAGTACAGTAGTGATACTTCACAATAAAAGTACAACATAGTAAAAATACTCCTAAAAGTGCATTTAAAAAAAAGCTACACAAGTAATATACAAACTATGACTAGAGTTTAATTAATATAAACTAAACTAAAGGAATTTTTGGTCAGAATATCCTGAATCTTTGTCTTTTAGCTGGTTATAAAGTAGATAAAACTTCCTAAAATAACGGAACACATGCAGGCGTCACAGGAAACCACTAGATGGAGAACTTGTACAGAGAAATGCTTATTTAATGAGATTTTGTAAAATGCATTTGAGTCAAAATACTTATAACTGAGCTGAATAAAACCATGACAGATGTAATTAAGATAATGCAAAAAGTACTAAGCCAAGTTAGACTAAAATATGGACCATATTAAATCTATTTTAAGTATAAGTAATAACAAATGAAGGTTTAGCTGTTTTTTCCAATAAATAATTGAATTTAATTTCTGGGAATGAATAACACTAAAAGTACCAGTAATCTATTTGTCTTTACATTTTTTTCCACAAATATCAAAATATCCCAGAGAATAATCTTTTTCATCAATTAAAAAAAAAAAAGTAATTAAAAAAATTTCATTGTTTGTATGGTAGATATTTGTAAAAAAAAAAAAAAAAAAAAAAGGAAGTTGCCTTTTTAAAACATAGTTTAACATTCTTTAGAAACACAAACAGATATTACAAGCAAATAAAAAGCAAACAAACTTTCAAGTGCAGGTGGACAGAGTAGACAAAAATAGTATTAAAGTAAAAGTAACAATGCTTCAATATATTTTTACTCAAAAGCAGTCGTACAAACAGATAAGAGTAGAGAAATAGTTGCTGAAAATGCAACTCATTACTGTTTAATCTGATTTAATTTGTGAAAATGATGGAATTAGAAAGACAAAATATTTAATTACCAGCAGATTCTTTAAATGATAAAATAAAAACTCCAGCTAGTGACTAGTCATTACACACTTTATTTACATAGTTTGAGTTTTGTTCTTTTTGTTTTCTTCTGTTATTATTATTAAACTTTTTTATTTATTTAGCACAATGAAAACGGTACACATAAAGAAAATAAGGCACATGTGGGAATCAAATTAGAAAACTACCTAAAGGACAAAATCAGACTCAAAACCAGATCTATTAAGTCCATGTGGTGGCTTTTTTTTATTTATTTTTTTTCATCCAGGTGTATGTTATATACTGAATGTGTGTCAAGATATTTTGTCTTTAAATCTATATTTTAAAATAAATGTAAAAAGACCAGGATGTCTGTTAAGTGAAGTCTGGGAAAGCTGGAAGTTTTACCATTTAACTGTGTAGAAAGTCACATTTTCTACACATTTGCATCTACTTAGTTTTTCTTTAATAGCTTTTCTATTTTGCCGTCATTTTTCTTAAGTAAAAATGCTGTTTTTGTTCACTTGAGATTAGATTAAAATCACTTTATAATTTGGTAAAGGCAAGATTATTATGACTTTATAGATAAAATCTCAGGTTTAAATAAAGTAAACATTTAAATTCAGTTTGTTTTTATGCATTTTGAGTGGATTTCTTTTTGTTATACACCAAAAATCATCGAATATACAATTTTTAAGCAAAACAAATATCATATTCCAAGTCACTTTTTACAGCAGATTAAAACAAAACTATAAAACTATATTCAAAATTTAAATCCAAGTTCAAGATTTGTGTTGCCTCGACTTCAGCATTCCAAAGATGATCTTCGTCACCATCAGCACGCTGAAAACACACATTCAAATATTCACATTATTTTGACAAATGTTGGTCTGTGTCCTTCAGTAGAGTACGTTACCTCGCTAAAGTCATCAAACCAGCCGGCATGAACTTCCAGGAGTTTACAAATCTCAGTCCCATCACTACAGCCAAAGTTCCCGCTGTACCTGCATGTATGGATAAACGTGATGAGGAGATGAAAGCTGCTGTCATCACTGCATTACTTTTGGCTGAAAAGAGAGCGAAAACTCACCCAATGAAAGCCAAACATTCCTGGGATTCTGAGACGTCAGATAAACTCCAACTGCAGCCGCCAAGCCGAAGACGATACCGGCGACCAGAGAGGTGAAGCTGCCTGTAGGGGTGGTTGTTTTTATATATATATATATATATATATATATATATATATATACTGAACAGCATCCAGCAAATTTTATGTATTTTTTCTTTTAAAATATTGAATCAGCTGGGTCAAGAACTACAAGTGGAGATTAGCACTTAGAGCTATAACTGCATACAGTGCATTTCTCCTCTTATGGTTAATGTATACTGTAGATTGTCACTGTTTTAAATAAAATGAATCATCATATTTGGGTTGACATATTGAGAACTGATGCTATATAAACTGAACTGAACTAACTTGAATAGAACTAAAAATTATGGTGCAGTAAAATGTCTCCTAGAAGTCATTTTTCTTTTTAAAAAAAAACCTAGTTATTAATCACCCTAGTGATCAAGCATTGAATCAGATTTACACAATTAAAAATTAAGAGAAAGCAGAAACATATAAAGTCATTTTGTTACATTTTTGTTGCAATTCTGGATTAAAATAATAATCCAGAATGCTCCGCAAAGGTTTTACATGTTTTATTCTCAGTTCATTCTTGGAGCAGTTTTGGGACTACTGAGAAGAACCTATAACGGTGTATTAGGGTCGTTGTAAAGGGTTAAAAGGAGTACGTTTCTGAAAAAAAAAATACAAATAAAATAATTAAAAAATCTAAAATTTTCTAGAAAAAGCAAGGAAATTTTTTAGATTAATCTCATACATATTCCAGAAAAGACATGGACATTTCTGAGTTTCAAATCTCAAAAAGTTTACTTTTTCACACAGTACCAAGACTGGAATAGTTTTTCTCCCTTCAAATGAAATCAGCGTTCACAACAAATATTTAATTTGGATATGAAAAAAAAAAGAGAAGTAAAAGCGACCAAACTCCAAATGAAAACTTTGAAAGACTTTCAGAAAATCTTAAACTGTTGACAAAGACCACTTCAAAATACTGCAATAAAAATATGACATTTGGAGGGGAAATAAGACATTAGGCATGGATTTAAAACTTTGGATTTTGTATCTGCAGGCGTTTTCCTGTTCTTGTAAGACTGTAGAACTATTAATCATAACCACTTTTACAGATTAAAAGGGAAAACAGGATTTTGTTGAGTTTTGATGACTTCCTCGTTAAACCTAGTTTATTTTCACCAGTTTTGTACTTAACAGTAGATGAGGTTTAAACTGTTTAAAAAAAACAGCCGTATTTCTGAGCTTATTTCTCCTACCAACAAAATCTGAGTTTAAAAGTCTGTTAATGTACATATTTTAAAAAGCATACCTGCTTTAGCATAACCTATGACCCCTCCAGCTAACACAAACAGAGCATAGCCGAAGCCAATCCAGTCCATGAAGTCCAGCTTTTTAAGCAGCTAATCCCGAACCGAGAAACAAAACCTCACAAGTTTGTGATAATCTTGTATAAACTAATATTGTCTCTATTCGCAAGCTGTCCTTGGTTTTAAACAAAATGCGTAAAAGCGCTTAGAACACGTACTATTACACTAAATTAGTTTCAAAACACTTCCGCCTAAACGGAAGTTGGTCGCTTTTGAAATAAAAGCTGACAGATTGAACTAATTCCGTAACTGTAAACTTTGTGTAAAACTTTGATTTTTTATAAAATATTAAATTAAAAACCAAATTAATGTCGATATAAGATATTTAAAGCAAACCGTCTAGAGCTTATGAAATATTTAATCCCCAAAGGAAGCCGGACGCTTTCAAAATAAAAGATGAGAAATGCATTCAGTTAAACGTAAGCGTAAATTTCGATTTATTAAAGTTAACAAACTGACGTAAGTTTAGAATCAGCGATGTAAAACTTGGTAGAAACTATAATTACAAGAAAAGCTTCATAAACTGAATATTTGGCAAGCACTTCCACCTCAACGGAAGTTAGCAACTTTCAAAATAAAAGATATCACAGATTGCACTCAATTAGAAACTAATCTTGTATAAAGTCTAAATCATTATTATAATTAAAATATATTGCTACAAAAGGTATTTATATTTATAAAGAAAGATGGTGGTTGTGTGTAGATACCAAAAATAGTTATAACTTTAAAGCACAAAAATTAAAACAAAAAAAAAGAATAAAATATCCACAAGAAATCTAACCAAATCTGGCAACTTCAAAATACAAATATTTGTATGGCACAGTAAGTTGACATAAAAGCATGAATGGGTTAAGAATATTTTTTATTGTTTGACAGTCTTTTTTCCGCCATTTTTCTTCTTCTTCTTTTGGGGTTTGCTCTCATCCTCTACAATTACTTTTTCTGTTATCTCTCGGACTCTCTTCTTCTTGGCAAGTTCCTGAGAAAGTTCTGAGGACAGCGATAGAAAAAAAAAAAGTAAAATTAATCAATTTAATTAACCCATGCCATCATGTTTAAGGTTTAACAACAAGTAGTCCATAAAGTGAGATGAAAGCTGGACTCCACCTTCAGATGTTGCTGCTTTAGACGGACCATCAGATATCGGCTCCACTGGCCTCCACACAGCAAGGCATGTCAGTCTAGCCGTTGTGTTCACTTCCCCCAGTAGAACAGGAGGCTCCAGCTCCTGATCACCAGCAGAAATAGTCATATAAAATATATTTACCAAACTGTTCACATTAGAACTCCTGTTTTTAATACTTTGTCAGACCCACTTTTACCAATAAGACACCAATAATATAACATTTCACAAAGTTGAAACACATAGAGAGACTTCCTGCACTGTTTTCTGTACCTCACCCCAGTTTTTCTATAGTACTTAGGTCTAATGGAAGATGGTTGGACCTATATTTGGTGAACTGTAACTATCTTTTTTTCTATTAAGAGATCTGAAGTTGACTCATTTTTAGTTTTATGGTAAAATCTACCATAAATGTCTTGGTATTTCAAACTAAATCAATGTTTATGATGGTTTTTACATTAACGACATTCCCAAGGCTGTTGGACGACGTACAAATTTTAAGTTGGGAAGCCATTTTCTTGTAATCTTTTCTCGATTTATGAAAATTAAAACATCTACCTTTCTTGAATGGCATGTTTTTCTCTCTTTACTGTTTTGAAGAACTAAAATAAATGGGTTAGAGTAATAAAATACATGAATAAATATGGTTACCAAGTGAAACAGGAAGTCTTAAGAGTAATAACTACAAGTTTTAGAAAATCAGATTAACTTAACCAAATAAATGTACCAAAAATAATGGTTGCAATTTCCAAATATTAGTGTGAAATAATGCTACTGCCATAAAAGATCCAACTTATTTAAAGTTTTTTTCACCCATCCATTCATCCCATCCAAAGGTAACAGTGAATTCAGTAGCAACTGCCCAATAGTGTTATTAACCACAGATTTTGATTTATGGTGTCAAAATAACACAGACGTACCTCTTTCAGATGGATTTTCCACATTTTGATGTAGCCATCATTTGAAGCCGTTAAAAGCACGCAGTAATCATCCACAATCAGACTGTCGACTGCTTTTACTCTGAAACCACAAATAGATGCAGCAATAACTGAGAGAACTTGTTCTTCAGTCAGAACAATTAAGCCTAAAGTTATTAAAGTTTAACATTATCTTCTAATTTTACCAATGTTTTTCTTCAAACTGAGCTGACCAAACTGAGCCCTCTCTTGGATCTGACAGAAAATTAGTGAAGGTTATGATTGCGATAATGCCAATAAAGACTTATTTCCATTAATAATGCAGAAAGTTATAAATATCTTAAACATGTTTCAATAAAATGTTGATATAAAAAAATAATCTAACATTGTTTTATTATCTTCTGAAAGACATCCATCTCTATTTTCAGGTAAAAAATAATTATCTTGTGTGAATGCAACTATTTTTAAATCTAAATCAATTCATATTATGATGAATATATTAGGGGAAATGTAACGTATAACCATCAGGACAATCCTGTTGCACTGAGCAAACTCACAATAACAATAAACCTGTAATAAATCAGATCTCAGTGTATGATTTAATGAACTGCTGATCAATTATTTCAGCAGATTGTCAAGAAATTTACCTCGTTTCATGAGCTTTGAACTCATAAACCCATTTAGCTTTTTCCACATCACAGAACCTCACAGTTTCATCGTCTCCTGCAACGGCCAGGACGGAGTTCTGAAAGACAAACAAGGTTCAGAACCAGAGCTGGGCAATAAATCAATAACAATATATATCACGATCGACATGTGATCAATATCAATAGAAAATATTCAATCATTTCAGTGAACCGCACAGCATTCTGGGGGATTTAGGCAGAGGAAAAACTTTAGCTGGTCAACCTCTCACAACACAACTAAGCAAAGTCGGTGGAATCAACTAACTCACTCACTCTTTGGTTACCTAGCAACTCATTCACTCTTCAGTTACCTAGCAACAACCTGCTGAGTAACTAACAGCAGTAGATTCCACCACTGTGCCTCATAACTGCTTAAAAATAAAAAATAACAGCATGGAGTGAAAACTGTGGATAAAACAGGAAAGGTCATGTGACTTGTTTATCATTATTTCAGATATTTAAACAAATAACTAATCAATAACTATTGATAGGCTGATATGAAACCCTTATATTGTGATACTTTTTTCAGCCAAATTGTCCAGCCATAATAAATAGTTTAATTGAACAGTGTTTTTACTATTTTCCCTGTATTATTTTTACTTTAGGAGAGAGTGTCAATCCCCTGTCAGGTCAGAAGAACATTTTTTTCCTTTTGAGATTTTTAATTTTTTAATTTTTCAAAAGAATATGCTGAACAATATCCTATAACAAACCAGACTGAAAATATGTGAAAAATCAGCCACGGTCCAAAGAAAAACTAAAAAGAAAACAAAAAACCATACCTACTCCTTAGCGTTTGATTGCTTTCATTCATTCATAACAGAGTCTTGGAGTGAAAACTCACGTTTAAGAATTTCACAGATGAGATCCTCTTCGGGTTTGCGATCGTTCCCGTTACAGACGCCGTCTCCAGCTTGTAGATATCAAGTTTGTCGTTCACCACCACCACATATCTGTCGCCATCTGGAGACCATCTGACAATGTGTGCATCTGAGAAAAAATATAAAAACAAAAAGCTTAATATCATCCCTGCGTCACAAGAGAAATCCAAAGCTGTTTTTATTTTTATCTAAATGAAAGTTATACTCACTCTGTTTGATGTTTTTGATAAAAGCTGACCTGCCATTGATGAGATTCCAGGTTCTTTAAATATAAAAAGGACACACTAGATTGTTCTTTTTCTTTAAATAAAGAGGCAGTGTTAGTACACATTTTCTAAATACTCTTCCACTCTCAAATTTTCAGAGTTCTCAGCTCACTTTTTTGTTACTGTTAAACTACAAATGTTCACAATCAATTTTTCTGCAGAGGTCAGGCTTTAAATGTAAATGAATATAAATAAAATTATATAGGTGAGTGGGTAGATAAAAGGACGTTGGATTTAGACTTGTCACAGTAACAAATTTAGCTGGATGATAAATTGTTCAAGAAGTTATTGTGATAAATGATAATATTGTTGTTCTGAGACCATTTACAAGTACTATAGTAGGAATATCCTAATAATGTAACAGCACATTCTCAAAGATCAATCAACTAGTCTTAGTAAACATTTAACACTGAAGCTGGAAGACATTTTATATATCCAAAATAAATAAACAAAGCAACAGAAGCAACAAATAAAATTAATTACAAAGTCTCTGTAAACAAAATTGTCCTTCCAAAAACAGGCTAGATAAAACCAAAGAACCAGAACGAAAAAAATGATAAATCATGTAGACGGAAATTATTGCGTTTGTTCTAACTTATCATGCGATTAATTGATTTATTGCTTATAGATCAATTGACAGAGGTAACTAATCAAGAAACAGAAGGATGGATGGATAAACAAATGGCAAAGTATTTAAAACAACAGGACACAGAAAAAAGTTTGGAAAATATTCCCTTCACAAAAATACTCAACTGTTCTGAACCAAAGAAAATTGTCAAAATTTCCAGCCTGTGTCGGGAAGCTGAAAGTAAAAACTCAGGTGAGCTGCGAGTTTTACCTCAGAGTCTTGTCCGTCCCGACCGACAGCGCCAGTTTACCCGACGGATGGACGGAGAGCGAAGTGACGTGACCTCTGAGGAAAATGAGATGAATCATGATCTTCATTCACAACAGACAACTGCAGCCAAAATCTGGGAGGGTAGCACTCACTTATGAGCTTTGATGGTTG
Source organism: Alfaro cultratus (assembly GCA_903066825.1). NCBI lineage: Eukaryota > Metazoa > Chordata > Actinopteri > Cyprinodontiformes > Poeciliidae > Alfaro > Alfaro cultratus. Next base: position 31,401 of record CAEFZX010010726.1, read on the forward strand.
TCATGCACTCCCACTTCTTTGTGCTCCACACACACAGGAGCCCGTCTTCCCCTCCACTCAGCAAGTGGGACGAACCATAGAACTCCAGGCAAGTGATGGTACCTGTGGAGCAAAGGAGTCATAACAAAGAAATTTATCATCAACTATAATTTTATGCAAAATAAAACTAAAGTCAATGCATTTTCTGTCTTCAGACAATCTAAAATAAGCTGCTCATACCTTCATGATGCAGCAGAGCACCATGTTCTGTTCTCTTCTTCATGTCATATAACTGTATAGTTTCATCTTTGCTTCCTGTAACCACAAACCTCTCGCTGGCCGCCACAGCAGATACTGAAGCTGTGTGAGCGTGATGTGTAAAGTCAGGTTTGACTGTCCAGTCCTGCATTAAAAAAAACAAACAAATAAGGAAAACATCACTTTGTGAAATCTTAAAATATTGAATTGTTGATTTGAGGTTAATTTAAAGAATTTTTCCTTCCAAAATGTTTCATAAATTACCAGTAGCAACAACTCAGTCTCACAGCATCATGCTACCATTACTAAATGGGAGAGTGTTCTTAAAAACTCTCACTTCTTCCAAACATGCTTAGAATGGGTGTTATTAACAAACTTAGATTTATTATTTGACTGTTTGAAAACATGAATCAGAGCATGGGTGACCAGTTTACAATTTCTCTACTCAACACAGCTGATTTGATCCCACAGCATGACACTGCTATTACCATGTCTAACAGTTGGTGTAGTCTCTCTAGGTTTTAAAGCCTAGCTTTGACTTTTCTAAACATAAACGTACTGAATATTATTTCCACGTTTGAAATAAATAAGGATAAATGTAACAAAAGCATAGATTTTTAAGGAAATTATAATACTATAAAGAGATCGTACAGTGTATATTTAAAAGCAGAATAGTGACATTTTCCTGCAGTCACAAAATCACAAGTCTACTCACGTTTTCCCCCGTTTTTACTCGGTATCCGAAAGTAATTTGCTCATAGCTGCCAGCGATGAGCTCCAGCACAGCTGCCATACTGCTGCTGCCAGTTACCTACAAGAGGGATGAGCTAGCAAGCTAATCCGGTTTCTATAACGTTCTCGACTCAGATATGTGCCACCAGATTCAAGTGACAACTCGTTAAATTCCACGTTGACATCTACATTAAGTACAGAAGGAACAACAACTCAACAAGAATCGAATTTAACCCACTAAAAAGTGGCATGCGTTACTATTTTTAAGCTACACACGTCTGTGACTACAAAACAACGTGTGGCGAAAACGCGCATGCGCTGCGCGTGATTCCTTCCGCTTGGTGGGGGTTTTCAAAATAAAAGTTTGTAAATTAATGCAAAAAAACCAAAAAAACAAAACGTACTTAAAAGTTTATTTAAACTGCACAAGGTTAATAATTTAGACTTTAACAAGCCTAAATTGATTTATTGAAAATAAAAAAAATCAGCTTTAAATGAATTTGAAGTGCAAACTATGTGAAATGTATTTGAGTTTTATTCAAATTTCTAAAATAGTTTAATGCTGGAAAGTCCGGATGAATGAAGTACAATTGCCGTGTTTCTACCCTGACAAGTTGTGTAAAAGTATAAATAAAAAAACCATTTGTCTAGCAAAAATACATTTGTTTGTTTTTATACAATCGATCTCTTTTTACTATTTTAAATTTAAACTTAATGCCATTACATACGTTTAAAATACAGTCTTGTTAGTGTACTAAAAAAGATTCGCAACTGTTACAAAAAAGCACCAAAAACGTGGAAAAACCCACTTCTCTCTCTCCTAACTTCACCTCTGAGTGAGAAACAGACCCGCCTATCTGATGACGTAAGAATGGAGGGGCATTGTGATTGGCTAATGTTTTTGCAAACGTCAAGATTGACGCCTCTGAGTTCCCTGTAGTTTAATGAGAGGATGTCAGAAGAAGTCAGGGGGGATTTTTTTTACTAAAAGCAACCATGGCCAGCGGGTAAGCATTGACTCCAAACTTGCATTTTTGTTTTTCGCTTAGTTTTCCCTTTAGTTTTCTGCTAAATGTTAGTTTTCTCCAACATTTTGAGATACTTCCGGGTATAAAAGCTTACAGATTCAAAAGTGTTTAATGTAGACATGTAATAATAACGCTGTAAGATGACACTTTGTCTTGTTTCTATGCGCATATTTTCCTCTCAAGTCCAACTGTTTCTTTCTTTTTACGACTAAAAGCTGCTCAAAGTACAAAGTGTAGTTTTAAAGCAGTAAAAATGTGGAGATTTTATGCAGGAATGAGGATTGTTGTGGATGTGGCTGCTGCAGGGTCTGATACTGATTAGTGGGTGAAATTATACAACACAGCAAACAGGACATGGTTGATTTTATAGTTTCTGCTGATATTTTCAGATCTAAATAAAGAACAGAGGAGTTTCTGTGCCCCTTCCTGTCAGTTGGTTCTTACTCATCATGTGCAGATCCTACATGACAGTGAGGGTGTGGTTTTAATACACAGTTTTTAGTTTTCACCTACTGTTTCTAAGAGAGAAAAAAACCTGCTGAAAGACTGCAGAAGGTTTTCCCATGTGACACACCTGTTTGTTTTCCACTCTGTCATTATATGTTTCCAAGAAAAAGCAACAGGAAGTTCTTGGAAATAGACAGGATTTTTTGCGAAAAGCGTTTAACTGAAAATTAGATGAAAACTTATTACACCAGGTGTCTGCAAAGTCTGAAACAGAGTTTGGAGGAAAAGAAAAGGGGGATTACCTAAAACTAAATCTCTGTATCTATGAAAACAAAGCCAAAACAGAACTTCCTGTTTATCACTAACGGCTCCAAGGTTACAACACATTTATCTTTATTACCATAAACGCTACAGAGGCTGATATGGTCATGCAACTTTTCTTTATTTCTCCCACTATTTTTCCGTTTACTGAGGAACTCAACACCATTATCACTAAAGGTGAACCCCATCTGCTCACCTGTTGTAATACACAATTTGAAAGCTGAAACTGCATCGCCTTGCAACCGTCTTCATAACCATTGAAGGTTTCTTAGGTTACAGCCACAAACATCTGTGTATTTTATTGGTGATTTTAGGTGACAGATCAGCACATAGTACTGCATAATGTCTGTCCTCCTGAGCTAACACTTTGTTTAACTCCATGTGATAAAAGTGATCTTTAATCTTAATGCATATCTTATTTGACAATTAAAATGCAATTGAAAAAAAATGGTGTTATGAGGGCCAACTCATATGTTGTGTTTGTTTATATAGTTTCTCTCTCCAACACATGGAGAAGCTGGATCTTCTCTCTAATTTTTAACAGAAATTAACTCTTGACATGTGTTTGTCTTATTGATCTTGCCTGCTTCTACAACTCGTGATTCATCAGTTGTCTTTGCTTTTCCCTCCCAGCAGTCGACAGGCTAACCGGGAGCTGAGTGAGGTGCTGAATAAACTCTGGCAACTGGACACAAACCGTCTGAAACCAGGAACTGACTACAAAATCTCCCTTCAGGTCAGTCCTGCACGTTGCAATAGATGCAAACCTGTCTGGAAGAGAACTTAGATTAACTTCTAACATCAACACATGAAAAGCTCAGTCCTTTCTGCTTGACTTAACATCAATAAATAAGTATTTTTTTGGATTAACTAAATAATTGAATAGCATAAGATTTATTATTAACAGAATTTGAACCAGGTGAAGCTAAACCTGCGATTTGGAGAGTTCTTAATAGAACTTATTTACAGAGAAAGAATGTTTTTCTTTTATCTTAAATGCAAAATGTATATATTTCTTGTACAGTTTTGGCTTAATTACTGCTCTGAATATGTTGTTTTTTCAGCAAATGGCCTTTTTTGAGTCTGTATAATCCAGTCTACAATTAATTGATTACTAAATTAGTTGATGATTATTTCAACATCAATTAATTACAATTAATCGTTTCCGCTCTAATTGTGTGTAATTACAAGCTCTGTTTGCTTACCTGTATTTTGTATTTGCTTACCTGTATTCTGTATTTGCTTACCTGTATTCTTTCTGTCTTCAGGGCAAAGCGGGTCATGTGGCTCAGGGCAGTAACTTCGCCCGAGATCGGGCCCAGACTCCTCTCTTTGCCTACGTCGATGAGGGAAAACTGAAAAACATTGAGACGTTTGCTCGTAAGTGTCAGCTTAACATCATTTTGGTTGTCTAGGACATTGCTTTTATCACATCTGATGTTTATGCTTGTAACTTCAGGTTTTATCAACTTGCTGGACAACTATGAGATGTCTACAGGCGTGTCAGAGACGGTCACTTCAGAGGAGCTTCAAGAGAATCGGCTCTTTATTGACGCCATCATGGAGACTGATCTCATGAAGGTACAAAAGCTTTAGAGCTGGCTGGTTACTTGGTACAAGCTCCCATTACCAAAACATATTGTATAAATATTGTTCTGTCTTATGTCAAACACTGTTCAGATGGATGTTATGCTATAAAGGCCAGACCAAAAAACAGATTCTTAATGTGAGACTGTACTGTTAGATTTTGATTTTAAAAATATTCAAAACAGTTGGAATTTTTTCACTTTTTATCGCATGGCAAAGTAAAGTATTGTTCTTACTTAGATGCAGCAACAAATAAATTGATAGGAATGTCCAGAGCAAATTAGCAAGTCAATCGTGCATATTCTGTAACTGCAGAATATTTTCAAAAAGTGAAAATTTGATGGTAGTTTTCACACATTTATGAAAAATAATTATGATGAATTTTGTTTTTCAACTCGTAGTATGCTCACAACTATCTGGTAAAGAAAGGCCAATCGCCTGCGGACCACGGACAGTTCAAGAGACAGCTGTACGACATCTGGTTTCGCCTCTACCGCAGAGACAGGAGTGGAGGGTGAGTGTTGCTCTGACAGCAGGGGAATATTTTTGATATTAAAAAAAATATATTTATTGTAAGACATGAAGCTTTGTTCATCTGAAAGCTTGCAAAACAGCAAAGTAAATTGCCACTTTAGAATTTATCCAGAAAAAGAAATTAAGGGGAAGCTAAGTGCGCTAAAAGTTTCAAAAGTCAGCAAAGCCACTAAACAAAAAAATATCTCCCCTATTAGCGCATTAGCATTATCTATACACTATTGTATATAGGTTGTTTAGTTTACTGATTTGGAAGCTGACATATATATTGTACGTGGTGCTTCTGTTACTCGACAATGCAAACTTGGGTAACACTTTATTTGACAGGTTGTGAATAAGACTGTCATGACGCCGTCATAAACATGACATAACACTTGTCATGAACATGAGTAAGTCTTCATGAATATTTATGACTGTTCTCGGTAAATCATGACACTTTTAATACAAAGTTGACATCATTCAAAATGTCTTTGTTGGGTGTGCCGTGGTGGCGTAGGGGATAACGCGACCCACATTTGGAGGCCTTGAGTCCTCGACGCGGCCGTCGTGGGTTCGACTCCCGGACCCGGCGGCATTTGCCACATGTCTTCCCCCCTCTCCTTACCCCATTCCTGTCAGCCTACTGTCAAAATAAGGGACACTAGAGCCCACAAAAAAGCCCCCTGGTGGGAAAAAAAAAAAAAAAAAATGTCTTTGTTATGACAACTTGTCATTAACCAGAAATTATGATCTTAGATAAATTTGTTGTAAAAGTATTACTGATTAAACTTTAACTTTAATAACATAAAGCTACATAATTTTAAAAGTTTAATCAGCAATACTTATATAACGAATTTATGTCAGATCATGATTTCTTGGTTAATGTCAAGTTTTCATAACAAAGACATTTTGAATAATGTCAACTTTGCATTAAAAGTGTCATGATTTACAGAGTGACACTTTATGACAACAATCATAATACTCATAAAGACTTACTCATGTTCATGTCATCAGGTGTTATGTCATGCTTATGACAGTGTCATGACAGTCTTATTCACAACCCGTCAAATAAAGTGTTACCCAAACTTGTTAAGGGGAAATAACTTTTGAAATGTTTTAAAAATATTATTTAATTAGTGAAGAAACAAATGCGCTATTTATTGTTTCAGAGAGGATTCTTGTGGCTTCGAACACGTGTTTGTTGGAGAGACCAAATATGGCAATGAGATCATGGGTCTGCACAACTGGGTGCAGTTCTACCTGCAGGAGAAGCATGGCCATGTGGACTACAAAGGCTACAAAGCAAGAGACAACAAAGACACGGTAAGAACATCATGCAGGTTTCCTGTTCAGTTAGGAAAAGAATGGAATTGGATTTAATCAATCAATCTGGATAAATATGGAAACAAGTGTGTGGGTCACCATGTTTGTATCTCCAGACATCATTCCCTGTACCATTGTTGGATAGACTGGTGCCATTTTAGACAGTAAATTCATAGTAATCTTTGTATCCATGCTTGGAAAGAAATTGGTCCTAAAAGGACCAAAATTTGGTTTCAGAAAATGTGCTCAACTTGATCAGTATAAAACATCTAGACAGGTTTTAAAGGGAACCATCAGGCAAAATTCACATTTTGGACTTTTTTATACTTCCATTTGGGTTTTCTATTGCTTCAAACATCCCAAGACCTTAAAAAGACACCCAGCTGTTTTTGGGCAATAAGTTAATATTTTTTGGTGTTTGGAAAATGAGCTGTTTCAAAAACGTCCCCATAAAGTCACATGTGTCGTTTCCTAGCAACTCAGGCGAGCCCAGCCCCGTTACCTAGGATACCAAGCTGAGCTCCAGCATGTTTGATCTGCTGGTTTTACTGCTATATGCGCTGTACAATGGCTGCTGGAAAAGACAAGTGTTTTGTTGTTGACTTACCATTCAGAAACCACTTGCTGCATTCTTGTTGGTTGTGCAGGAGGCTCCAGTTCTGCTTTTCAAAGATATATGGTTGTGTAATTTTGCATCTGTTTGCAGCTATTTTCACATTGAGAGTGTAAAGATTGAGTTTGGGGGTGTGGCCAGCAGCAGTCAATTTGGATTTAAAGTGACAGGAGGCCGTAAAACAGTTAATAGGCAGAACTGATAAGACTAAAATCTTATTGTCTAAGAATGAATTTTTGCAAATGAACATTATTTTGTATATCCCTAACCTGTTTAAGAAAGCATAGTGGTCACCTTTAAGCTCCATTAAACCATATTCTGTTTTTTTTTCAGCCTGATGAGGATGACCATGTCCTGAGCTTGCAGTTCAGCTGGAAAGGTTTGGTGAAGCCGATCGGCAGCTCCTTCATCGGCGTCAGCCCAGAGTTTGAAGTCGCTCTGTTCACCATCATCTTCCTCATGTCGACTGAGAAGATGACGTCAGTGGTGGTGAAGGTGGACGAGTACGTGCTGGAGCTGGTGGTCTGCCGGCACAGCCGCTCCATCGGCACGTCCTACCCCAAACTGCTCAGCAGCAACAACAGGGATTTGTAATGTTACAGCCATGCTGAAGGAAATTCTGCTTTATTAAATTCCAGCCGTAAAACAAACATGGAGCAGGTTGTTTTATGTTCTCTAAAACCCAACGCCTTAAATTTCTCTTAACCAAACATTGACTGAAAATGAAGGATTAAATATAGTAATCATATTTGTGCCACATGCTCCCACCTGTTACGAGAAATGTATTTGCTATTTATCTTATTTGTACTCAACTTTTAAGAATCTTTAAGCCAGAAAGGTTTGAAAAATATTAATGTTTGCAAAGAGATTATGACTTTAATCTGCAGTTTCCTAGTGGTTAATTTCCTCTATAGTACTTTAGAAAATAATGTAATCTGCTTGTTTACTAGTAAAAGCTGACTGTGTATTTTTATTGAATAAACTTTTTTTTGTTTTGGTACCTCTGACTCTTAAGCATTTTTGTGTTTTGCTTTATTCAAATATTTATTTTTCTTTTTAAATACCCACCTAAAGGATTTTGAAGAACATGGTGGACGTGGTCTCTTCAGTTTTATATTTTTGAAAAATTGGCTCTACTCTTAAACAGTGCCATCTTAATGGAACAAAAAAAAGGGTGTAACCTGGTTATTATAAACTATATGGAAATGCCACACATTCTGATATCTTGCACCTTAGACACTGTGTCACCTATTTCTTATTTTTTTCTGTTTTCCAACTTTTCTTTGTTGTGCTTGAATACAACGACATTTAGTGGCTTTATTGAGGATGGCAATAAAGGCAGCAATGCCTGTCTGCTGGACAACTGTGGTAAGTTTCTGTTAAATCTTTTTTGTAAATTAGTCTTATGTGGTGGCATTCACAAAGTAATTTTTTTGGTTAACTGTAATCTATAATTATACAAATTAACAATGAAACGACAGAAATATCTGTAGTTATGCGTAATGAGTCTTACTTTTGATGCGAGTTCCTAAATATTACGTAATATTCTAAATTATATATTTTAAGTGTTAATAAAATTTTCCAATAACAGATGAATGTAATCTAACTGACGTAAATCTATGTAAAGTTTTTAATTCATGTATAGATGCGTTCAGCGTTGTCTGCCTGTCAGACATCACTCAGGGCTGGACTTTCACCTTTAGCTGCTTTCAGACGCCCTCTCGCATTGCGCATGCGTATTCAAACAAGCGATGTCAAACCGCAGAAGTGAAGCTACTCGTGATAACTATCTCATGAACTGGTGAATGGACAGGTAAACAGACACTCTACGCTGAGTTTATATTGTAATATTTAAGTTAATCTCTGGCGGTGAAGGCAACAAGTGGAATCTGGGTGTTAAATCAACTTTTAGAGTTGGTAAAAAGTAGCATGTTTGGCTAACAGCTTTAGCTCTGGTCAGTTGGCAGATCGTTGTCACACAGCGACGGTTGGGAGCCACCTGACAACCGCTCACATGATTTCAACTACTGCAACCGGAATAAAGACAGCAGGAAACAGGGTCTTATTTTACTTTTTAATGTGTTTTGATTTGTAGGGCTAGTTCGGATCAGACGGTTGTCGCTGAAGGGTTTGTTAAGCAACAAAAAGCCTAAAAAAAGGCAACATGTTTGGCAAAAAGAAGAAGGCACCGATGCCCAAAGGACAAGGCGCTGCTGCGGCCAAACAGGTAACAACAACAACAACTTTTAAGCTAAAATTACGTTAAGCACAGCAGGGAAGATGATTTAAATGTTGAACCTGAAATGTGTGGGATTTTGTTTTTAGATGGGGTTATTTGTGGACTTGAACCCAGAGGAGATGATGATGGGTGCGGAGGAAAACCTGGACGACCCGGATCTGGAGGCTGAACTTGCTGCTATTACTGGAAATAAAGCAGCTGCTAGGGGAAAAGCCAAGCCAAAGGGGAAAAGTGAGTTCACAGCTTAATAATTGTAGTTTTGTAAACACACTCAATGATTCTGAATGGGCAACGTTACATTTTCTGTTTATTTTTGCACCTTTTTCTTGGCATGTCACGATTACAAATTTAGCTGGATGATAAATTGTCCCAGAAGTTATTGCAATAACACATTCTCAAAGATCAATTAACTTTAAATGAACATTTAGCACTGCAACTGGAAGACATTTTAAATATACAAAATAAATAAACAAAACAACAGAAACAACAAATAAAATTAATTATAAAATCATGGTAAACAAAATTATCCTTCAAAAAAAAGGGCTAGTTGAGACCAAAGCACCAGACTGAAGACGTTTATCATTCAGTTTTTGGTAGAAAAAGAAAAATGATTGAGCTTGTTTTAATTTATCATGTGATTAAGTGATTTGTTGCTTATTGTGACAGGCCTAGTTGCGATAAATTTATTCAGGGACTGATCAGACCTGACATTAACATTTGTCCCGACTGATTCTGATACAAGAAAAACTTTTTTAGCCATTCCAACAATCGGATATTAGGTTTTAGTATTGTTTTGATTTGCTTTAGCTGATTCTGATCTCTCTGAAGAAACTATAAAATAAGGTGACTATGCTAAGAATTGAGGCGACTTCACACTGTGTGTATGCGAGAACAGTCACTGTAAAGCACGGTTTTACTATTTTAAAGCGAAATGAATGTGGAGGTCACATTTTTAAGCCGTCTGTCGCATCTTATATTAGCGATTATTGATGTCAGTGCGCCTAGCAGAGAATGTGGATCCTTACCTTAACTGATTTCCACAAGCTTGACATTTCTGAATCCATAACAGATCGACACTGAGAACTGAGCAACTGCTTTGCGGTAATATGATCATTTCTTCCTGATATCTTGCTATCTAATGCGTCTTTGCAGCCGCAGTGAGCCACAGACATGTTGTAGAAAACACAGTTTCCTTTCCTGTAGTTTCTTTCATCTTCCGGCTCTAACCTAATTTTTAACATCTGACTGATACCGAAATTGACTCTACCTTAAGTAAACACTTCCAACTTCATAAAGCTTATGAATGTCTAATTGGAGAAACATTTGATCTTTGAATTCCTGTCAGCTTGTTGACAGTCTGATTATGTTTACTGACTGATTTGTTTGCGCATGTCTAGATCTTGTGTAATCACTACTACAAGAAGTCACTTTAGCTAACCAAGTTCACATTAGGACAGCTTAATATTAGAAAAGTCTGTGTGAGATATTATTATTGAGTATTGGAGTGATGATGATTGATATATTTTCCCAACAAATCCTATATTTTTGTTATTTTATATTTGTAATAGTTCAAACAAAATATGTGTACAGATTGTTTATGATGCAAAACCTTTAGTGGGTTCAATTGTATAGCCTTACAGACATGATAGTAAACAAGCATGACCATCGCTATCCATTCTCCTTCTCTGTTTAATGGCTGCCACTTTGGATCATTTGCCTACTTCTCTCCCACTCCTTGTCTGTTGCACCGGTTCTTTGCATTTCCCTCATCACACAATTTCCACTTTCAGCAAATTACCCTGCAGCCATTGTGAATTTTAATAACTTTTATTTGTTGTTTTAGGCCTAATCTGCATCACATTTGTTCAGTTTTTAGTTCCTTTTTGTTTCTCTAAATCAATTTGTGATCAGGCTGCTAAACTAGCGATCATTAAAGGAAGACACCTTCCATTTGTTTGTATTTATCGGAGGCTATGCAGGATCATATAATCCAGGATGGATGTTAATGATATGTCTGATCAAAGCTTTAAACTCAACTTAGTAAACAAACAAGGTTTGCTTCCTAAAAGCATGCAGTGTCTTACATCACTGGAAAACAATGCAGTGATGTCACTGTCAGTTTTATGACCTTCAAACAGGTGGATTATTTGCTTAGTAGTCTGTACTTTGACCTCCTCAGGTTCTATAATAATAATAATCCCATTTATTTTACTAATGCATCCCCAACCCATTAAAGAACTCCTGATATTGGTAAAAAAAAAAACTAACAAAAAAAACCCAAAAAACACTGAGGCGTTCTGGGTCCCTTTTAAATTGGACCTGAATTGATCAAATATGATGGATATTCTGAACTGTTTTGGTCGAAGGAAACCTCAAATTAATCACAGATTCATTCAGTGTTTTTATTGTTGAACTGTTTAAAGATTGCCTTGAGTCTGACTGAGATTCTGCAACTAACGATTAGTCGAGTAATCTATTATTCTGGAGATTAATTTGATTAAAAATTGGCACATTCTGCACATTTTCTGCTTAACCATTCAAGTGATGAATCTACACCTATGAGGCGTTTTGGTTAGGACATATTTACAAAGTTTTCTGAAATTATAACAACATTAATTATCGTCTCCATGATTCCTGCTGTTTAACGCGTGAAAACCTGACTGTACGTTTGCATGTTGTAGGCCCTCTGCCCATGGAAGACATTGCAAAAATGGCTGACGAGTGCATGCGAGACGTGGATGAGGATGATGACGACGACAGCATTGAAGATGATGAAGATCTATTGGTTGGTGCTGAACATAATACACACTCATGTCAGAGAAACTGATAATTTTGCAGTGGTCTCTTAATTTTTTCCAGAGCTCTATGAGTATTAGAGCCATAAAAATAAACAGTAAAGTCAAAATACTATGAGAATAAAGTAATAGTATAACCAGAATAAAGTTATCTTGCGAGAACAGTCATAAGAGAATGAAGTTGAAATATTATCAGAATAATATCATAACTTTATTCTCATAATTATATTTATTTTATCTTCTTACTGTGGCTCTAATATTCCGTTGAACCAGAAAAGTTATTTTCTTTTAAAAGCTACAACTAGTTCACCCTGTAGAAGAGGAGGAGAACTTTCTATAGGTTAGTAATAGTAAACATTAATTTAGCAGTGTTAAATGATCATTTGAGATCATCTAAGATCAAAAATGATCTTACATGTCACTGCGCAGGTGGAAAACTTTCCATTCATATATAAGTCATGCCTGGTTGTTGATCAGTGGGCGCTTTCTTTCTCCATCAGGCCGAGCTCCAGGAAGTGGTGGGTGACGAGGAAGTCGGGGATGCAGCAACTCCTTCCTCCACATCCTCCGCCTCTGCTGAGTCTTCTCAAGTCGAAACAGTCGAGCCTCCAACTGCACAGGTGCGAAACAAGCAATACGTCAAACAGACTTTTTCTGTTTTTATTTGTTGAAACTAGAAGGAAGGAATTTCTGTCCTAATTTCCTGTAACACAAGTGTGATGACTTATTTTGGAAACAATCCAACCGGTAATAGTTTCGGTTGGACAGCAGTTTTAATTTCCATGCATGACTTTAATATTTTAAATTATTTGTGTTATTCAAATTCCAAACAATCATTATTTTGGTGTGTATGTCCTTGGATTGTGGCTCCTGTGCAAGCAGCAGAGGTTTGCAGCTCACAGTTTGCATACTGACTAACTTATTCAACTCCAGCTCTTTTCTGGGTTTGTTTACGTTACCTGCTTGTTTATTTTTTGCATGTGGCTGAACCAGGAAGTAAAGGTCTCCAAAGCAGCACCCGGTAGCCTCCAGCATACTCTGGAGGAGCGAGCAGAGATGTACAAGATAGCGATAAAGAATGCAAAGTCTGCAGGAGAGACATCTAAAGCCAGAAGATATGATCGGGGTCTGAAGGTTGGTTAAAAATGCACCATGATGATGAAGATACAACTTATTTAAAGGCTCACTTACAGAGGAAATATCTGAAATTAAAATAGACATGTATTTTTGTGAAAGATTTATTTAAAACTTTTTCCTGTCTGTTGGAAAGAAGTGAGATTTCAAATTAAAATATCCTTTGTTTGTTCTAAAAGTTGATAACACCTGATTTGAATAAATACATGTTTATTTCAACAGTAAAGAGTCTCCTTTTTATTTTGTGTTCAAAACAGAGACCGGCAAGAATAGAAGAAGTTTATTAAGTGATTAAAAAACGTTTTATTCTGCAATAATGCTGCTTTCCTCTTGACAGACTCTGGAGTCGATGATAGCCGCTGTGACAAAAGGAAAGCCTGTAAACGAATCGGAGATCCCGCCGCCTGTAGCTACCGGAGCCCCAACCACCGCGTCTCCACCCGCTGTCCCTTCCAGACCCGCTGTCCCTTCCAGACCCGCTGTCCCTTCCAGACCCGCTCCCCCTGTCCCCTCGCGTCCTGAGGGGAAGATGGAGACGACTACGCTGCCGACTGCCTCGCCTGTCACACCCAGCAGAGAAGAAGAGCAGTCTTCTTCTACTAGCGTACCGACTCTGAGCGACTTTCCGTCGCCTGAGGAGACTCCTGCTAAGCTGTCAAAGCTCCGACGGACAGATTGTAAGTTTTACAGTTAATGACCTATTTTAATATAAAAAGAAGTTAAGTTTTAATAAACAAGAGCCAAAAAATTATTTTTATCTTGTTGGCCAATCCTATTGCCATCTCTTTTTACCATCTTGTTGGCACCAATGTGTTTAAATTTAAACTAGCTTATTCGCATGATAAATTAACACAAGCTCAATAACTTCCATTTGCATGATTTGCTGTTTTCCTCTTTTCTCTCTTTCTACAAAAAATATATGGCAAAAGTCTTCATTGGTCTCAACTAGACCTTTTTTTAAGCAGTTTTTTTTTACAGAGACTTCATTATTTGTTTTATTTGTTATTTCTGTTGGTTTGTTTATATAGTTTGGAAATTTAAAATGTCTTCCAGTTCCAGTGTTAAATGTTCATTAGAATTTAAAGTTTATTTATTTTTGAGAATGTGTTGTTGCATTATAAAATGATCCCAAAATAACAATATTATAGTTTATTGCAATAATTTCTGAGATAATTTATCACCCAGAAGAATTTGACATCATGACAGGCCTATGTCATTCAATACAGAAACTTTATTAATATAATTGTTTATTTATAAGTTTATTCTAGTTAAGCTATTAATTTTGTGTCAGAGACTCGTGCCTTTCATTGGTCTGAGTGGAATAGCTGACTTGTTGCCTGAATGAGGCCTTTCTCTCTGGTAATTGTTTCCTCCTCCGTTGCAGCCGTGAATGAGGCGACGAAGGCGATGCTTTTGGAGAGGCAGAAAGAATACAAGCTGGCGGCTCTGAGAGCGAAGAAGGAAGGAGACATGGAGCAGGCGAAGCTTTACTTCAGGACCAGCAAGGTGAGTTCAATCACAAGCATTTTAAAATATCTTCTGTTCAAAACATCATCCTCTGTTATCCAAGTGAAGTTTTGTTTTTAAAAAAAGCAGTTAACGTTTTGGTGGACAGATCCCAAGAAAAACTGCAAATACAGTTTTTAAAAAAATATATTTTATAACTCCTGTGTTGCGTCTGCAGACTTTATCTCTCATTTATTTGAATGAAATTCAGTCAGGTTGTTGAGCAGAAAATGATTTTGTAACAATTGACGATGTTTTTGTCCTTATTTTCTCCTTGTATCGGTTCAGTGTTTCCCCTTAAACATTAACTGTTAATCGTTGCTCCTGCTAAAATCATATATTGATTATTATGGTTTAATAAGGACTTGGAGACTTATTTATTGTATTTTTATAGTCATGACAATGATTTATAGATTTTTTTAAAAAGTTAAGTAAACATATTTAGGGCAATCAAACAAAATTTCATTTTGATCATGTCTGCTGTTACAGTTGGGCGTTTATTTAAAGGATGAACAGTGTGGTGGGAGGTTAAACCAGAAATTCAGAATTCACCAGAAGTTTCCATTTTAATGTGGTTTCTGCTCAGCATTTTATCTGTTTTTGCAGCTCACAGTTTTGTTTTTCATAGCGTAACACAAACCTTCATAAGCACGTTACCAAAAACTGTTTACGCTCACAGCCTTCACCTCATGCAGGCTGTTCAAACCCAAGCAGTGATTTAATTCTACGTTATGTTGTTCTGCAAAAGCCTCAGCATGTTGTTGGCTGCTCCTTGATTCTGCTGAGCAACGTTGTTCTCAGTTTGGAAGATCAAGAAGCTGCTTTCATTTTGCATTTTATCTCTACTTAAAACTCACTGAACAGGTTCAATAAGCAAAACGTTTTAACATTTCATTTGAAAGCACGCATATCTCCAATTCCCATTATTAAACACAAAAATTTTATTTGTTCTGGTCAAAATGACATTCTTAGTATTAAAAATTCAACTAAGAATATTAATAGTTATGATTTGTGTTAGAAATTCACTGTTAGAGATCTAGAATTACAACTAGAACATCAGTTTGAAGAATGGCGTTCTAGAAGTGTTGACTGTCGATAGGAAGAATGTCATTTTTAAAATCTTATTTATACTCCTAATATCAAAATAGAATAATGTAAAATAAATACAAATAAATAAATAAAAGTACCCAAACTAAAACAATATTAAGTAATAAACTGTGTCTACTATAAGAAAGTGGATCATCAGAGTGGTTTTATCAAGTGTGGATTCGAAAAATAAAATCAGATCTTCTGAGTTTCACATATAGTCTACCCAACTACCACCATAAACTAGATTGTTTGGGCATGTGGCTGAGAAAAGCTGTTATTTTTTCCATTTTATTTATGTCAAATGTTATCTAGGGTTGGTTTGTCTGTGATACAGGAAGTATGTCACTCTAAAAATCAGAAATTAAATTTTTTCTACGAGGAAGAAAAGATTTATTGATTTAAAAAGAAAAAGAAAAGCCTATTAAATGTGAAAATGGCTTGCCATAGAACCAACACTCTGGCATCTTATTTAGGGTTTACTTTAAACTTTAGTGTTGCATAATTTTTAGTGGTATGAAACCATAACGTGTTCTAAACCCTGAAACTGGAACCAGTTCATGCCTACTGTGAGTAGGTTTGTGTAACAGATTCAGACACCAAAACAGAAAGCAGAACAAACGAAATAGACTGAAATGTAGATTTAGATCACATAAATAAAATATATCAACTGTAATTTGTTTTATTGGAATACAATGTATAGATCTGTTGTGTAGGAAGAGTAACCTTATGCTGTAATCAATATGTCAAAAATAATACAATGTTAGTAGAAACACTGTAACGTTTGTCACCAGTCTTTAGCTACTTCATAAAACTGTTTTCCTCAATCAGATGTTTCAGACGTTTGCAGTCTGTTTGTCTGAGCGTGTTGCTGCACATTCCCACTGCCAGATTTCCCTCAGAGGAATGTGAAATGAAATATGCCAGCAATGCCAGACCTGACACAAGAGCATTATTATTTGTTTTTTGTGTGCAGAACTTCGATGCAGTGATCGAGGCGTTGGAGAAAGGACAAGCAGTCGACCTCAGTGGCCTTCCTTCACCGCCTGGAAAAGGTCAGGAATGCTGGAAATTAATCAGGTTTTATTAGGGAAGAAGATCTGAATCCTATGGAAGCATACTGCTGTCATGGAGGAAAATAATAAACACTATCACCTTATAATGTGATAGTTATATTGGAGAAACTTGATGCATATGTAAATGTGATAAATTTATTTCAAATGGTGTATTGCCCCAGTTGATTTTTTCCTCCAATAACGTCCTTAGCAGACTAAATTCAGATTTACAGTCACTTTATTTTTGTAAATTAACATTACAAAAAAGAAAAGAAAACAAAATATTACTTTCCAAACCAATAATTTACAAAAGACGGACTGGAATCCCTTGCATGTCATTGTTTACATCTGGAAATTTTGCACAAAGTTGATTCTTTTACATGCCCTCTGTAGCCTCGCTGCTACGATAAAACAACTTCGTTAACTAAGTGAGACCAGGAGATGTAGGTATTATTAATTTATTGCAGTGCGCCACAGCATGGGAAAAAATAACGCAGAAAAACCTTTGAAGAACGAGTCAAAAGTGATTACTGTGGTAGAATAGCTGCCGCTACTGTAAGCTAATCTAACACAGCTGTGGTAGATTACCCAGGTTAAACCCCTGCTCTACTGATGATCTGGCAGAGTTGGTGTTTAGGTGTTGGTGTTTGTTTAGGTTTCCTTTTTTAAAAAAAAATATTTTACTGAACCAAACACGCCAAATTCCTCATCACATCTACATGTTACGGTTGTCAAAGTCAAGCTAACTGAACTACTTCCCCCTCCCTCGCTATTTTTTTTTTTTCTTAATTAAAACTTTTTCCTGACTTTGTTATCTGGTTGTTGTTGTGTTGACAATTAGTAGCAAATCACTGCGTCCCTTTTTTCTTTTATATATCGAGCGTACATTTAAGAGTTAGCACGTTGTGTTGATAATTTAACTGCTAAAACCAATGCTAGTCATTGACAGCAAGCAGCTTTTTGCCCTCTATCAGGAGGATGGAGGTGTGACGACGCTGCAACGAGGTCCACTGGCCGAAGCCAAGACTTAAACTTGCCTATAACTGAGAAATAAGAGTGTTATTTGTCTCTCTAAAAGAGTTTAGGAATTGTATTTTAATACCCCCAAAAACCTTAATTTTCAATTTAGTTGGACTGAAGTTGTTTGAAACTAAACGTTCAATCAACCCTGATTTCCTTATTAAGGCAACTTTTCACAAGGTTTATTATATCAAAACTGGCTTTACGTGGACTCAGGATTATAACTAACTGGATATAAATGGTTTGTATTGTGAAATAACATTGAAAGTATGACTGAACTATTTTGGTGTGGGAAATTACACCAAATCAGAAATGTGTAATCTGTGTTTTTGTGCCTGGGATTAAATATTCCCCTCTTGTGTTTCAGGTGCAGGAGGAATCTCTGCTGCAGCGAGCAAACCTTCATCTGAGCAAAACTTGCAGGCCTCCCAAACTGTTACTGCAGCATCTGGTAGTTATCAATTAAATATTTAATTTCCAGTTTGTTTTTTGTCATGTTGTTACCATGTTCCTATCGTTCTCTTTCCAGTTAACTTCTCTTTGAGATGTTTTATTTATCTCATGAAAAGTGACTTTAAAGAAGGACAAAATATTAATAAGGCTCCAGTGAATCTGGGAGGGAATCAAAGCTGTTGTAAAAGTTGCTTTAAACTCAAAAACATTTCTTTTTCAAATGCTTGGAGAGGCAGTCTGCATGCATCATTTATCCCTTGATTTATTCAACTATAATCAATCCATACGTCTGTCTGTTTATCTGTCTGTCCAGGCATCTTCTGTATATCCATCCATCCGATCATATTCCTCACAGACATTTTTGACCTACAGCTATACTTACATATGTTATTTATCTTTAAGGAGTGAGCGATAAAAGAAAAGACTCTTTATGTTTGGCTTTGGAAAACAGATTTTAAGCATAAAAAACACACAGGAACCTTCAGTTACTATTAACATATATACCAAGAGTCTTCAGTCTCTTTGTTATGAGGTAGAAATTGAAGAAATAAAACTGTTTCAGGCCCTGCTGGCCCTTCGGCTCCCAAAGACGTTCTGGAGGCTCTGGAGCAAAGACGAGTGAAATATGTGGAGGCATCAAATCAGGCCAAAGCCAGTGGAGACGACCGCAAGGCCCGAATGCACGACCGCATTGCTAAGGTACGAGGGAACGCCAACTAGACTGCATGTTTTCAATGCTTTCACATAGCAGATGGATTATTTTTCACTTCTTTATTAGTGCCTTAAAAACACTGCAAAAACACAAAATGTTACTTTATTTAGGTCTACTTTCTAATTCAAATATCTTAATTCTCTGGAAATAAATCACAACTTAAAATAATCTGCCATAAATAGCGCTTTCTCATTAATATTAAGGAATTATTTACTTAAAACAAGCTCATGTATCTTCCTGAAAAGTTATTTCTAAGTACATTTTGGCTTATTTCAAGTCAAGTGATTTTGTGTTACCATTTACAATTTATGTTTTAGTTTTTTTTCCACATACATTTCAGATCATCACAGATTTTATTGTAAAACCAAAATGGGCTGAGTAAATACAAGACACGGAGTAATTTCCTCCCTAATTTAACTCGTAAATTATGTGGAAAGTTTAGTTTAATTTTGCTAATGGTCATTTTACCATCAGACATGCAGAATCAAGAAATTACTTCAACAGAGCTTGTGTGATTGCAGGAAGTACGATAGAAAATCTGTTTATCCTCTTTGTAAATCACAACTTATTGTAACTAAAACCGTTTTAATCTCTGTCCTGCAGCAATATCAGAGCGCCATCCGGGCTCACAAAGCCGGGAAACCAGTCAACTTCGAAGAGCTTCCAGTTCCACCTGGTTGGTACCATGTTGCTAATTTTATCTCATTTTATGGCTTTATGTCCCGCTTAGAGAGGCTGAGCAACAAAAAGGAGGAAAGACGTGCCAAGTTACAGCTTTATGGTTTAACAGTCTGGCAGCAATAAATTAATCCTTGGTCCATTTATCAAGCAGAACCAGTCCTGGTTCCTACAGTTGACCGATCCCAAAGTATGAGCTGGTAAACTAGAAGAGTGTGTCATTGCTGTTGGATTTGTGTCAGCATCTAGGTATCATATATCTATAAAATTTACTAGTAGATGGTAAGATTAGAGCAGGAGTCTCATTGGCTGAATATTTTTCATGTTTGATGATTTATTTTGAAGATGGTGATTGAAAAATCTGAAGACTGTCTGTCATTTTAACTCTGCGAAAACAAAATCTAATCAAGACAAAGCTAACTCTCAACTATCATTTCAACAAGAAACAAGAGCAAAAGTACAAGTTCCACTGGCAGATTATTACATTTACATGTAATAATCGTCTTGTTAAAAAACGAAATAATCTGCCAGCGGAACTTGTACTTTTTAAAATTCAATTTTAATGAACTATTGACTTAAAACAAGCTCTTGTTTTGTGTTGAAAAGTTACTTCTAAGTTAGTTTTGTCTTATTTTAAATGTACTAAGATATTTGCGTTGAAAAGTTACTTCTAAGTTAGTTTTGTCTTATTTTAAATGTACTAAGATATTTGCACCAGAAACTAGACAAAATATTTTGTTAGGTTTTATTTTTGCACTGATTACTTTAAAAATAGATTATAACTGTTTTTGACACTGAGTCAGAATGACAATGAAAAGATTTAGTGTAACCTTTGGATTAGAGATTTGGTTTTTGTTGAGCTTTAAAAATCCCAAGTCATGGATTTTATGACATATCAATAAAGGTTTTAACTCCAAACACTCAAATGATTTTTAATCTTTTGTCCTTTTAACGTTTCACCCAAGATGTCACATTTTTACCTGTAAATTGCTGCTTTTTCAAACAAGAAGCAGGATTTATCAGCCTGATTCTAAAAAGCTAAATGTCGGCTCGATGTTTCAGGTTTTCCTCCTATCCCGGGACAGAAGGTGGCAGGCGATGAACAAGGCTTTGTCGCTACTCTGGAGGCGGCCAGCAAACTCGCTTCCGCTGATGCTGCAGATGATGATGATGATGATGAAAAGGAGGAAGAGGTGAGCTTTCTGTTTTTTTTGTTTTGTTTTATACAGTACATTTTTTTTCTCCTGCCTTACTGAATCTCTCTCAGTCAAAGGTCGGTGTTTTAGAAAAGCCGAAGGAGCCGACGTTGGACGTCGCATCAGCCGGTCCAGAGAGGAAAACCTCACCGTCGGCTTCGCCTGACAGAAAGTCTCCGGAGGAAAACCTCTCGCCGGCAGGTTTGTCTCTGAATCAGCATCATTTACTGACTGGCTGGATTAACGTCCAAATGAACAAAAGGTTCCCAAGCTTATAAGTATATAATGACATAAAGAATATTTGACAAAAAGTGTGGACACCCTTGTAATGGTCTTCTTTAGTTCTTGTTTTTGTTTATATTGCTGGAAAAGTTTGATCTTGAAAAGTGCTTGAATGATTTTGTAGAAAAAGTGTGTGACTCATTCATGTTATTCATGATTTAGTTGATTTCTTTGTGTCCTCTCCAGACACTCAGCTGCTGGAGCTTTTGGACAGCAGGAAGAAACAGTTCATGAAGGCGGCTCTGCAGGCCAAGCAGAAGAACGACATGGAGCAAGCAAAGGTTTTCCTCCGCACCGCGAAGGGCTTGGACCCCATGATCGAAGCGGCGCGCAGCGGCAAAACGGTCGACATCAGCACGGTGAGCAGGAAAACAGGCACTATGTTCTGTGAAACATCTCAAACTTTAGGAAGTTTTCACACCTAGTAGACTCTGTTCGACTGAGGGGCAAAATATAACATTTGTTATATTTTCAGCTGCTGGACAAACGATCCAAACTAATTTAAAAGCTGTTCCCCTCCTGGCCTGTGGGGGCACTGCACCAATAACTACTGAAGGAATTGACACAAAAACCGTTGAAGAAGACTTGAGCTCAACTTTCTTCATAGAATGAAAACAAATATAAACTGGTATCTGATTTTAGCGTTTGAAGAATTAGTTTGGACATCGCCAACAGGTGTAAAATCACTTTAAACCAAATTATATTTTGCTTTTCCTCGATCTCCGGGTCGGCTTTACTCGACACGCAGACCTGTTGCCATGGCAATTGACACAAGACCTCCGCTGACCCACTGAGCAGAGAGTAATATATTTACCATAATGCCCTGCGCTGTGGTCCACTTCCTGTTTTTGGATTGGCCTCCGGTTTGTTTGCATTCACACTGCATTCAAATAGCGTCAGAGTTCACTTCAACTGAACCGAGGCCGAGGTTTTTAGGTGGACCAGAGTCCGATTATTTAGTTCGTATCAGAGTCCGATTAGCTTTCACTCGTCCCCAAATGAACCGGACCTTCCAGACCAATGAACTAGTTTGATTAAAGCGAACTGAACAGGCCTGGTGTGAATGAATCCTGATGTGTTTCCCCCCCCCAAACAGCAAATTGTAACAGATGTTTGTTGTTCTGCTGAAGCTGCCGTCGCCCCCTGGTGACGAGGAGGATGACTTCATCCTGGTTCATCACAGCGACGTTCAGGTTTCAGAGAAATCTGGCCCGGTTTACGCACAACTGTCCAACATCCTGAAGGAGCAGCATGAGGTGAAACTCTGAGAATCAAACCCTAACTTTGGTTTCTTCATTTTTCTTTCTCCAACCGCTGCGATTTCCATTTATCCTTCCAGAAATGTCTGACGTACTCCAAGCAGTTCACTCACCTGGGGAACGTCTCTGAAACTACAAAGTGAGCCTCCTCTGTTGTTTCCTGAAGTTTACCACTGCACTGATTTGTTTTTGGAGCTCAGGATTGTGATTAAATGATCTGATTCCCTGGAGGATTACACTGACGTGACGTGTTTGTGTGTTTGAGGTTTGAGAAAATGGCAGAAAGCTGCAAGAAGAGCATGGACGTCCTGAAGCTGGCTCAGTCCAGAGGCCTTCCTCCCCCTCAGCATCACTTCGAGGAGAAATCCTTCCGCACTGTGAGGTGGGAACGTTGCTTATCTAGTCCTGACCAGGTGTTGATCTAGTCAGTACGCCACTGATTTGATCCTCATTTACCCCCAAAGTGTTTACAGTTTTTCTCTTTTTCTAGAATATTTCCAGAGCTGAGCAGCACAGACATGGTGGTTATCATTGTGAAAGGGATGAACCTTCCTGCTCCCAGCGGTAAAAACTATTTCCTGTACCAGAGACACAGTGGAGAATCAGATAAACCAAAATGTTTAGCTGAACGTTTCCTGAAAATTCGGATTCAATATGACTATTTTATGTTTACATTTATTACTAAATATTATGTTTTGAAGGAAAAACTATAATATTCTTCATGGTTGTTTTATCTTCCATAGGAATTCAACCAAATGATCTGGATGCTTATGTGAAGTTTGATTTTCCCTACCCCAGCGCAGTAAGTTTGTTTAAATTAATATTGGATTATTTAGAACATATGACTAGGAAGAGGATTAGGGACACTAAAAAAAAAACTTACTTACTTTTTTTTTTGTCAATTTTGACTTTTTTTCCAGAATTTAATCTGTTTTTCTCTGATTTGACATTTTTTTTAAATCAATTTTGACTTTTTTTCTCAAAATTTTATTTTCTTGTCAGAATTTTGACTTTTTTTGTCAGAATTCTTTTTCTCCCAATTTTGACCTTAATCTCAGAGGATTGAAGTAAAAAATAAAACAGTGAGAATTGTTTTTCAGTGGCTCTAATCCTCCTCTATTCGTGACATTTATGATGAAATCAATTTTCTGCTTCATTAAAATCTGTTTTCTTCTTCATTAAAATCTGTTTTCTTCTGACTTAATGGTTTGTTAAAATCTGTTTTCTTCTTCATTAAAATCTGTTTTCTTCTTCTTCATTAAAATCTGTTTTCTTCTTCATTAACATCCGTTTTCTGCTTCCTCTCCTGCAGGAGCAGCCGCAGAGACACAAAACAAACGTCATCAAAAACACTAACTCACCAGGTAAATCATGAATCTGATGTCGAGACGCTTTCGCTGCTTTTTATGAATATTTTGGAATGTTGTCAAGGGAAATCTCTAAATATAAATTAAATTTCTCCAAACGGACAAACTATACCTTAAAACAAGAATTAAAATAAATTATTCCAACACTCAACTTTTACTGAAGCCATTGCTAGACGCAATAGTTTTGTTGCTGTTTTTTTCCTGTTGGAAGTGATTATGACTTTTGTTCCCCAGATTTGGCTGCTCATGTTGTGTTTCTGTGTTTTTTTGCTTCCCAGAATATAACCAGAGCTTCACGCTGTCGATCAACCGGAACCACCGCGGCTTCAGGAGAGTCATGGCGTCAAAAGGCCTCAAGCTGGAGCTGCTGCACAAAGGGTGAAGCTCTGTCTCATTCTCATTTAAAAATTATTCATTTTTACCGAAAGACAGAGAGACGTTCCTTTCTTTCGTCTCAGGGGTTTCCTGCGGAGCGACAAGCCCGTCGGGTCGGCGCTCATAAAGCTGGACAAACTGGAGTCACAGAGCGAAATCAGGGAAATTGTAGAGGTAAGAAAAAGGAGAAACTCTGCAGAAATGTTCAGCCTGTTCCTTTTTTGGTAAATTATTGGTTTGTAAAATAATATTTTATTTTGTTTTCTTTTTTGTGATGTTGTCAATTTACCAAAAATAAAGTTGATGTGAAAAATATTGCTCAAGACATTAAGAACGTTTTCTAAAAGACTGAAGTTAGCTGGTCTTTTCTCTGCTGTCACAGTTTCTGATCTGACAGTGAAACTGTAACTTATAGGAAGTCAGATTTACATTTTTAAATAATTTAATGTAAACACCATGTTTGTTTCACCAGAAGCAAATCTGAACTCTACACAATAAAAAAGAGAACGTAGCTCCAACTTAAAAAAAAAAATTATTCATCACGTATAATCAAATTAAGTTTGTATAAACATAATAAATTTACTTGAATAAACGTAACTTGGTCACTTGTGAATAGTAAACTCAATAAATAGGTCAAAGAGCTAAACTAATGATAAATAATGATAAATAATTGCTGCTCTTCGATTTACTTATTTTTTTTTTTGTCCTGGCAGGTGATGGACGGCCGTAAACACACAGGAGGTCGAGTCGAGGTCAAAGTTCGTCTGCGGGAGCCTCTGAGCGGCCAGGATGTTCAGATGAGTACCGAGCGCTGGCTGGTCATCGACTCCTCAAAGGTAAACAAACTGTCACAAAATGGCTTTTAGTTGTTTTTCTTTTTAAATGTAATTTTTCATTTGTTGAAATATTTTCTAATTTTCTCCTTTTTTTAGGGTCTTTAGATTTTTATCCAATTCGAAGGAGTTTCACTTGAAGGTATGATTTTTATATTTGTTTTTTAGTGAATAAATAATTTTTATATATACATTATGTGGTTATATTATTAAAAAAAACATAAAACTACTTATTTATTTCCACTTTTTTGATCTTAACCTCACTCATCAGAGGCAGGAATATCAGCTTTATTTGTTTTTATGGTGGGCACTAATAAATGTGCACTAAAAACTAGGCGAAAATACTTGGTAAAATTTTGTTTTTACAGTGTAGAGAGGACAGCAAAATATAAGATTTTTTTCAGAATTTCTTTAATATTTGCCTTAAAAAATATAGAATTTTCTTAAGTCTTAAATTGTCCTAAAAAATCTGAAATTGTCTTGAATTGCCTTAAAAAGTTTTAAATTGTCTTACAAAGTTTAGAATTGTCCTAAAAAGTCTTAAATAGTTTTAGATTGTCCTGAATTGTCCTAAAAGCCTTGAATTGTCTTAAAAAGTGTTTAGCTTTCTTAAAAAGTATTAAATTGTCTTAGAAAGTGTCCATTTGTCTTAACAAGCCTTGAATTGTCTTAAAAGGTGTTCAGCTGTCTTAAATTGTCTTAAAAAGTCTTGCTTGTTGCTGGTGAAACCTGCAGCTGGTAATCATCCAGAGATTTGTTTCAGAATATCTGACCGATAATCTCTTTGCCCTGCAGGTGAAAACGGCCTCAATCAGAAAAGCTTGGGATGACAAAGATGAGGTTCGAGGTCTCTGCTGAGGACATTCACTGGTTCACACGGGACTGCGACCTTCACTGACCTTGGACGTCTTTAAACTATTGCACATTAGCGCCACGTGGCAGCGTCTTTTTGCACAGGAGACGTTTGATGTCGTAGAGGCATGAAGCGACGCGACGGCTCAGACTCAGGCACCGGTTTTCACGAATCAGCTGCACGTCTCCTGCTAATGCTGAGGAGCTGCTGTCATCCTGCCGGCTAACTGAAATTCATTTCATATCCTGCAGCCAATAATGTGTGCATATTCCTCATGTTTATACGAGTCTGAAATCGAGAACTTCACTATGCACTAATACCAAAGTAATCAGAGTTGCTGTAAAATCCTGCACATTTGAAATCACCTTTAGTTGCCAAATCTGCCGCAGACGTTTGTACTGACATTTATGCAACATGGCCGACGTGTTCGCACCTTTGATTTTCATCGTTTGAAATCATTAAGCCAAGAAGTTACGAAGCAACTCGAGGTGCGACTTTATTTTAGAGACAAGTCGCTCTCAGCACTTCCTGCTCAGACTGGACGATTTACATGTTTTTGTTTACAGAGAGGAGCTCAAAACCACAGGAAACCTTATTATATAAAGATAAAGGGAGGGGTCAAAGGTCACTGAGTAACTTATCTAAAGTAGTTGTCTTTATTTAATGTAGCTAAATGATTAGTTTCCTGCTTTACATCATAATTTAAAAGGAGAAATGATTCAGTTTGTGACTGGAAACTTTATTTTCAGCAGAAAGACTGAAAACTGTTGGATGATGTCAATTAAGCAAAATAATAATTTTGAATTATTTTAAAGCCATTGTTGACGTTTCAGCTCTTTCTGGTTTTTTTTTTTTAAAGGGCCAGTTACTGTAAAACAGAACGACTTGAAGTAAGTCATCTGAAAAGTTAAAATTTGAAAAAATTCTTGTTACCAAGTTTCATATGTAAAACTTTTAGATGTCCTAAAAAATAATAAAATTGTCATTTTTGCTGAAGCATAAACTTTCACTGAACATTTTAGAGAAATCAATTTATTCAGCAGATAACATCATTTTAACACATTAATATTAAAATCCAAAAACTGTTTGTCCCCTTAGCAACTTATTTTAAAATAAATGTAACTGAATAATTTCTGAAATAAATACTTTCACTTTTAAAGCTAATCAGTTTCTAGGAACTTCTAATCTGTGACTCTGTTTCTGTGGGGAGTTAATAAGATGTGACACAGCCGCCCATCTCTCCACAGTCAGCAGGATGAGACTGCAGGCAAAAAATAAATAAATCTCCAAAGGTCATAGTTCAAATAACGTTTTGATGTCTTGCATACAGCTGTTGGCACATTGGTGTCCAATGTAAGGTTGGTGGGCCATTTGTGGCCCTTGGAATGATTTTACAGATGGACACGTCTCTAATTTTTTATAAATTAAAAACGTTTCACCTCGGAATAAATATAATCAAAAGGAATTAATTTTTCTGAAATTCTCAGTGTGAGTTTATGCTGCTGCAGTAAAATAACTTTTAAAAAATAAATATCAGTCCTGATCACAGGAGTTTGTATCAACAGAAACTAAATCAGTTAACAGATTTTTGTTTTCTGAAAAGCCTCATAGGAGAAGCTGTTAAATTTGTGTACTGGCCCTTTAAATCTCCCAGCTGTTTAGCACCAAATGAAGCCATAAAACCTGCTGAGCCAAGTGACCTCAGTTTGGTCGCTACATTTCAGAGTTTGTCTTTATTCTGTGCAGAAAAGATAACTTTAATATATATTTGGTGGCCATTTTGTTTTCTGGTGTTTAATAGACTGCAGGTTCATAAAATAATCTGTCAATGTTTCTGTGAAGCTGCACCGTAATGTGTGTCTGAGAGCAACTAAAACTGTATTAGAAATTAATATTCTGATCATGATGCAGTGTAACATCAAAACCAATAATTTACTGTTAATTTAATTCTGCTGCATGAAAGTTTTCCTTCAAAAACAAAAAAGGACATCATTTCATTTTTCTATAAGGTTTATTTTACATATGCTGCTCCCCCCCCCACCCAAATAACCACTTCATAACATTTGTAAAAGAAAAATAAAGTACAAGAGCTTTCCCAAACTGATAATTTAAAAAACAACAAAGACCAGTAAACAACTGAACAAGTGCATTTTTCAGGATTTATTTACTGTAAAGAAAAAAAAAAGGCAGATTTTTGTCTCGGTTTTGCATGCAGTGTTTTTAGAGTTTTGGACAGAAACATTTTTTATTTTTACAACAGAAACAAAATGCTACTTTTCTGGTCAAATTGCACCTTTAGTGTCGGGGATTTCTGACATATTGCACATTTCTGAAGACATCACTGTAAACGAAGACTCAGGGAAAAATAATCGGTTTGTTTTGGGGCAGCATGAAACCGAATGACGATCACAGGAAGTCAACCAGGAAGTGGCGATTGTTTCACCTTTTTATCACGATTACAGAACCTCCTAAAACACCTGAAGGTAAGAAATGATCCGTTTCTAATGGGAAATGTTGGCTCTTCTGCAGATTTTCAACAGATTGTCTAACGTTTTGATTCAACAGATGAGAAGAATCTTATGAGTAGATGGAGAATGTCACAGAACGATTACTGTACAGACGTTTTTTTTTATTATTTTTTTTTGTTGGTGGGGAAATGGAAACGGGAAGAATACATTCGTAGATTTCATCCGCAGGTCCGAGCCGCCGCTGGACGGACCCGATCTCTTCGTAGCTGCACTGCGAACGGCTGAAGCGTCTCCGGAGCTGCAGAGGTTTTGATTTTGGGGTTTTTGGAAGAAAGCAGAACGCGGAGCGGCGATACATTCAGCCTCGGATCAGTCAGTAAATTTCTGAAATTACCTTTTCCTCCCAGAACGCGGCGCTCAACTTAAATGGCTTAGACTCCAGTGCACTGCTTCTGCAATTAGTTTTTATATCTCTTTATATATATATATACTGTATATATTTATATATTTATACATTTTTAACAGTTGTTCGCATGATTTGAAAAGACTAAATGAGATGCAGCTGAAGAAACGGAAAGTACGGCGGGACTTTTAGAAGTTTTGTAAGAGGACACAGACGATAGGGAAGAAATGGCTCCTCTTTAAAAATATATATACAAGTCTATGCAGAATTTGGTGACGATGAGTAAAGCTTAAAGTTAAGCTGACGAATCTTCTTCCCTTGATGACGCTCTACTGCAGGCACTGAGCACCATGGTGCAAAAACACAAACGTTTCTCCTCACGAACGCACCGTCCTCCACCTCCAACGATTCCTTCAGCAGCATCCGTGCTACACAGAGGCAGGTTTTTACCCAGAATGCATCGCTTCATCTGGCTGACACAGTGACATCGGAGCAAACGTCCGATAAGAAGCAGAGGAGCCGTCGGGTCTGTCCGAAAAGCCACACTAAAAACCTCAAACTGATGCTGCATGATGTCATCACACATCTATTAAGTTTATTTATTTGCTTCCAGAGTTTTGTGATTTTTTATGACATCAAAAAGCAGAATTTTTGATGCTAATTTAGAAATATTTGCGCTTATTCTAAATATTACTTTACTACATAAAGTAAAAAAAGACAATACTGACACCTGCTGGTGAGAGTTGTCACCTAAACCCTTTTTTTGTAATTTCTTTTGCTGGAAATTTGCAATAACTTCACAATTATCCATTAGCACAAAAATATTTGGGGATTTGTTGATTTTTGCATGAAAAATTAGAACATATTGATGATAAAAACTGCATTGATAAAACAATATTTAAGCACACAATTATTTTTTTCTTATGTTTGTATTGTGGTAAAGCTGAATACTTTGGCAACACACTGTGTATTTTTATATAAATTACTACAAAATAAATTTAGATTTCATGAGAAATAATAAAATTTAGCATCTGATTAACATTTTTTTTAAAGTGGGTTTTTTATTTGGATTAGTAAAGTTAATTATTTGGAGCCTAACGACGTTAACCAGCATTTAATTGACCTCAGTTCATCTTTGAAAACTAAAACTGACAAGTGAGTTTATTAAACCTGAGTGAAGTTCGCCCCCCGTCTAACAGAATGGGTGGCAAACGTTTTTGTTTGTGCCGCTATCATTTTAAAAAATAGAGAAAAGTAAGTTCCAGAGGTCGTCAGAGGTCATCATCAATATCTGCAAATCCAAACCAGCACAAATTAGATTTTTGCAGCACAAACATAGCCGAGTCGATCCACATCAAATTTGTTTGAGTTTGTGAATGTGAGCGAGAGGCTGGTTGACCTCTGATGACCTCTGCAAACTTACGGCACAAATGAAAGATTTTACAGCGATTTTTGTCAGATTGGTTGACCTTGCTCGACCTCTGGAAATATCTTTGAAATGATAGAGGCACAAATTTAAATATTTGCAGCACAAACGTTTGTCATCAATTATGTGTCTGGTTAATGTGATGAGTCTGCTTGACCTTGTGACATTTAAACTTCCATTAATATCTTCAACGCAAAAGCAGCACAAATAAATTTTTGCTGCACAAATGTAGCTGAGTTGACTGACATCACATTTAGTCTGACTTGAGGAAGTAGGTGGAGTGGGCTGGTTGACCTTTTATGACCTCTGGAAACATTTATTATCTTTAAAATGATAGCGGCACAAATGAACATCTTTGCAGCACAAACATTTGGCACCAATTATGTTGGATCTGGTAATGTGACGGGGCTTGTTGACCGTTTGCTGTGAAGATATTAATGAACGTTTAGATATCAAAAGCAGCACAAACGTAACATTTTTGCTGCGCTAATCCAGCCGAGTTGTTTGCCATCAAATTTAGTCTGACTTGAAGGAGGTGGCTGGATGACCTTTCATGACCTCTGGAAACATTTATTAAAATCTTTAAATTGATAGCGGCGCCAATGAAAAGTTTTGCAGCACAAAAGTTTGACACCGACTTGTTTAGATTTGAAGAGGAGGCCAGAGTGTGGCGGTCAGGACAGACTCTCTGCTCTGAGCTTCACCTCTGGATGGAAGCAGACGGCGGAGGATGCATAGGTTGGACTGGAGGAATGCTACCCGGACCGGGCCAGACCGGACCGGACCGGCACAGTTTTCTGGTTCTTTTTGAGGTGAGAATGGTTGGAGGGAGATAGGAGGAGGACCAGGCTGTGAGATGGTGCTAAAAAAGAAAGAAAGAAGAAGTCTGCGAGTGTTTGTGTCTCCTAGGAGATGATCTCCAGGATGTAGAAGACGAGCTCCATGACGACGGGGCCTTCGCTCAGCTGACATGCCCCGCTGTGGATGACGGGGATCAGGGCGCTGTCCAGGTCGCTCAGGTACTGAGGGAGGAGGGGCTGGCCGTTACTTCCTGCCAGGTAACCCACCTGCAAAGAGAGAGGGAGAGAGAAACAGAGAAAGAGACAGACGGACAGAGAGGAAGGACAGAAACGTCAGAACTAGCACTGAAATCTGATTTTCATTTCCCATTATAACTTGACTAAAAGCATCAAATGTTTTCAAATGAAGTTTGACCAAATTCTTTTTTTATTGTTGAAAACAGATGAAATATATTTTTTTCTTCAACAATAAGAAACTGGATGTTTTTCAGGAAAACTTGCAATACAACATTAGAAGTTTTGAATCTAGAATCCTGTTCCTCCACACAAACAGAAAAATGATTTGTTTATTTGTTTAATTAAAAAAAGTTGATAATTTATTTTTGAAAAAACATTTTTGGTGATTTTAGTTTGTAAAAATAATGTTAAAGGTTTTTTTTTTTTTAAACTATTTTATTTTATTTTGTGCCTGCTTTTTGTCTTAGAGTGGTTGTGAGGGGAGGAAACTAATTTCACTTCTCTTATTCATGTGTTTTATTTGTTTTGTTTTGTTTAATTTTACTTTGAGGTAACACTGGCCGCTGAGGGTGACCGTGGCGGTGGCGGCTTCGTCCTACCTGGTCGGAGTCGAGCGTGACCCTCAGGCCGAGCTTGGCCATGCCGTCCTCCTTCAGGAGCTTGAGGTGCGGACACAGCGCCATGCAGAACGCCCGCGCCACGTTCTCCGCCAGCCGGCTGTGGTCGGCCGGGTCGCTGAGCCCGCCGGGCTGGTCCTCGCTCTGCAGGAAGAACACCTGAGGAAAACACGCACACCTTGAACGCACCGCAGAGATCAGCTTTAGCTTTCAGGGCTTTAAATGAACATTTTCTCTTTATTTTCAGGGTTCTTTAAATCCTTGAATTTCATTGATGTGTTTGGAAAGTGCTTAATATTTTATAACATTTTATAATAAAGAACAATCTAATATTTGCTTAAAAGCCCAAATTTGTAACTAGACATTAGTAATGAACAATAACATAAGGATGTAAACATATTGATACTTCTCCACTGTAACTGTTTAAAGATAAAAAAAAAGTTTAAAATTTAAATTTGGAAAACATTATGTACAGTTATAACCAAGCATTTTCATACACTTAATAAAAAAACATTTTTTCTCGCTGTCTGAAGTTAAATCAGACTAATTTTCTCTAGTTTTAGGTCAGTAAAATTATTTCTATTTGCTAAATGCCAGGAAGCTTAAGAACATTTTTAGATTTTTTTCTTAAGCATTTAATTTGAGCACGTTTCAATGTAATGAATATTTAATACTCCTATTGGCTCAGTGACTTATTGACTCAAATAAAGGTTGGGTTATATTTTTGTTACGTTAAATAGTGTTTTTAAAATTGGTGGATTTTTTTTGTGTGTGTTAAATTAGTGTTTTGTTATTGGACCAGTCAAGTGTTTAGGATGTGAGAGAAACATTTCAAAACATGACATTTTGTTATATTTTATCTTACACAGAATACTATCATAAGACATTATTAATAACAGTAAAAAAACTGTATATAACAGTGAACTGAAAGTGTATTTTATTAGTTCATTTGTATTGCTTTTATCTCCAAAGGTGTGAAGCTGGAAAAGTTTGATAACTTCCCTTGAAAGTGCTTGAATTTTATTGTAGAAAAAGTTTTAAAACTTTGTATTTTTCTTTTAAATTTCCTTCATTTGTAAAATGTGAACTTTCTGAGTTTTTAGGCCTGCAGCTTCGTGGGACGAAGGTAAAAATGGTTGAACGTTTGTTCCTGGGAGATCTGCCTGCTGGCCTGGACTTGCTGCAGTAAACTGGACAGAGTGTGTGTGTCGGTGTGTGTCGGTGTGTGTGTGTGTGTTTTACCTCGGTCCAGCGGATGACTTTGCCGTTGGCTTTGAACTCGGAGCCGTGGAAGATCTTCACGCTGGTGATGGACTCCATGGATTTCCCGTCGATCGGGCTGATGACGCTGAGAGGAGAAAGAGACGTTTCCGTTTGTTTACAAAGATAATTAAACCAGTCGGATTCCAGGGGAGACGCAATTTAGCACAATTCATCTCCAGGCTGCTGTTGGGCAAAGCAGCTGCTCCTGTGGAGCTTTTATGAGCTCAAAATCAGTCTGGCTTTTTTTCCATAGAGAGCCGAAGCATTAATGAATAAATATTCCACTGGTTAGTTGATGCTGCATCTGTTCAAAAACACATTTATTAGAAAGTAAATGTGTCTTTCACAGGAGCAGAGAATCCAAAAAAAATTACTCAAGTAAGAGTAAAAAAGTATTTGGTAAAAAGTCTATACAAGTACTGAGTAACTGATCAAATTAGCAATCATTTAATAGTTAAAACGTGCATAATAAGACGGACCAAAATATGAAGTTAAATGGAAATTTTGGACCAAAATGACAATTTATATCAGTAACAAAAAATAACAAAATCAGACAAAATAAAATGTTTCCAAATCAGTTTCTTTCAATAAAACTTAAGAAAATAACAAAAACTGCAGGTGTTCATCATTCAGTGGGTAGAAAATCCAGAATCTTTACTCAAGAGTAGAAATACTTCATAATAAAATGACTCATGTAAAAATAAAAAGCATAGTAAAAATACTCCTAAAAGTAAATTTTTTCAAAAAAGTTACTGAAGTAAATGTAACTATTTACAATCCAACTCAAGTATTTAAATAGGTTTGCTGCTTCAATTAGACTTCGGTAAAACCAATCACTTTTATTATCTGAATATAATTGTTATTTGAGTTTTTACAGCAGAAACTGTGAATCTTAATTATCCGAATGACTAAAATCCCTTTTCTCTCCTCGTCTCACCCTTTGTTGAAGTTCTGGTCGTCTTCAGTCCACAGGATGTGGACGAGCTCCGGGTTCTCCTCCTGCTCCGCCTTTCCGCAGGTTATGGTGAAGTCCTTCATGTCCCTCAGGGCTTGCCGTAGAGAGTCCATGGTCTCTGCTGTGATCTGGATCATCACACCATCTGAAGCAGAAATAAAATGAATTAGTAACACTTAATGATGTTGAAAGAAACAGTTTTGTTTTAACAGCTCAGGATTTTACAAATTGTGGTTTATTTGTCCTCAGAGTCTCAATAAAACAGAAATTAAGTGAGCAAAAAAAAATTTAGTATTAACAGTACTTGGTGCAGGATTCATTTATAATATAAAATAAACCAGAAATAGGAAGATTTCATGGATTATCACCCAAATTTTTACCACTCCAAAGCGTCAAGTTTGTAGAAATTGGGTAAGAAGGAAACACCTGACCAAAAAATTATAATACTTGCTTCAGTTTTTTTTGTCAATCTTATGAGATCTCATCTTTTTGTTTTGTTCCTGCGATGTAAATCCAGTTTACTACATCTAAACTGGAGTCCCACAGGGCTCCATACTGGGTCTACTACTCTTTTGTACGTTTGTCAAACTTTCTGTAAGTTTTAAGATGAGAATTTACATTTGAAACTTGCATGAGCTTTAATACTTTCTGTTCACTTCCCATTAAAACTTTGTCAACTTATATTAGTTACTGTTTAATAAAATGGTCTAACACAAACCCTAAAACTCCGTATGTTATGAAGCGCTAAACATGTTAGGCAAGGAAACTATTCCAATTCCCTTCCAAGCTGAAGAAAAATCTCAAATTATAAAAGATTCATAGCTTCGCTGTGAGTAAGACAAGCCGGTAAAATGCTACTAAGAAAAACAACGTTTAAAGCGGCATCTCAATAAATCTGACTATAAGAGGATGTGTGAATGTTTTTACATTTTCCTTTAAGCCATCAGGTATTTTTATTCACATTTTTCTCACCTTCTACTATGCTGGTCTTAGCCAAGAAGCCGGACGAGGCTTTCAACGCACCACTGAAAACAAAGAAGCAGGATCCAGTAACTGAAGAAACAGAGAAAAAACAGAAGAAATAAACAAACAAGGTCAGTTCAGATTCACTAAACAAAACTTCTGAGATGTTAAACTGAGAGCAGAAAGGAGAATGATTTCACAGGCAAGTAAATGTGGCGTCTTTAAGACAACAAACGGGACGCAAAAACGGGAAGAGATGAGGGACAAACACTGCAAAAACAAAATATCATCAGGAAGTTTCAGTCTAGTTATGAATGAAAATATATTTACACTTAAAATAAGACAAAACTAACTCAAATGCAACTTTTCAGCAAGATGTAGGCGCTTTTTTTTAAGTCAATAATTTCTCAACATTAATGAAAAAGTATTTGTTTCACTGGCAGATTATTTCTAGGTAACAAAGTTTGTGGACGATAAATCATAATATTGTTGTTTTGAGACAAATTTCAAGGAATATAATGCTAATAATAATGCAAAAACACTTTCTCAAAGATCAATAAACTTTAAATTCAAATCAAAATTTAACACTCGAACTGGAAGAAATTTTAAATATCCAAACTAAATAAACAAAACAACAGAAACAATAAAAAAAAAAGATTATGAAGTCTCTAAACAAAACTGTCCTTAACAAAAACAGCTGGTTGAGGCCAAAACACCAGATTAAAGATTTTTATCATCCAGTTTCTGGTAGAAAGAGAGAAAAATGATAAATCATGCAATTAATCATATGATTGACTGATTAATTGCTTATTGCAACAGGCCTAATTATTTTACTAAAAAGACATTTTCCCATGTTATAAGTAAAATAATCTGCCACAGAAAGTAGTTTTTTTCTTAAAACCACCTCCTATATTTTGCTGGAAAGTTACTTATGAGTTAGTTTTGTCTAAGTTCAATAGCACTACGATATTTACAGTAGAATCTCGACAAACTACTTGGTTAGACTTTGTGTTTTTGCACCTTTGCGCGGCTGATGATGGATGCTGATGGCCTGCGTCTGGTAGTTCCCGTCGTCGTTCTGGACGCACACCAGATGGGAGT
Organism: Alfaro cultratus; assembly: GCA_903066825.1. Lineage (NCBI taxonomy): Eukaryota > Metazoa > Chordata > Actinopteri > Cyprinodontiformes > Poeciliidae > Alfaro > Alfaro cultratus. The sequence continues at coordinate 67,278 of CAEFZX010010726.1, forward strand.
CGGCCCGTTCGTTGAAACACGCCCCCATGGCCAGAACGTGCTCGTTGGACTTATTCATGGCCTTCATCAGCTGCAAGGACACAGAACGCACAGCGTGACCAACCGGGTAAAGGCGTCAAAGTGACTTTCTGGTTAATCCTAATTGCTTCTGGTGCAGATCTCGGTTGAAAGGGAGGAACGTCGACGACAGATTGCAGAAAAACTCAGAGACAGAGCTGGATTTCAGTTCCTTGTATTAATCCTGCATCTGTTTGCCAATCAGAAATAAAACTGAAAATCTGCAGGGCTTTAACCGCTCACTGCGTTAAATGCTGCAGAGCGGCGGCTCGCTCTTCGCTTTGCTGATTTCCCATCTGTCAACGCGGCGGCAGCCAAACTCCAACGCTGACACTCATTCGCTCCCTGCAGGCGACACTTTATCGCACGTGGGCAGCTTAGAGGCCCGATGCTCAGCTGCAGGGGAAACCGCGCAGGTTTGCATGCGTCACCTAAACACAGGACTGTGTGTGGATAAAACACACTGATGTTTTCAGTCTGACAAAAATCTGCTGGCTGAAAATATTCAGTTTAATCTTTGGTGTGAAATCACAACTAGGACTGAAACGATTAATTGTGATTAATCGCGAGCTGGAGTATGTAGACTAAAACAGGGGTGTCCAAAGTGTGGCCCGGGGGCCTTTTGTAGCCCTTGAAATGATTTTCGATCGGCCTCCCAAACACAAATCAAGAACAGTAAAAATTTGACCAACAAAATAAAAAAATATTTATGTATTTATTCTAACAAGGCAACATACTAAAGTATTTCGTCTTTTTTATGTTTTGGATCTTTAAGGATTAATAAATTTTATTTATATTTGGTTTATTATTAAGCAGGTAAAACAAAACAAAAAAAAAAATCACTATAAATTTTTGCATTTTTAATTTAATGAATTTTGTGGCCTGCATGTTGCTTAAATTTGCAAATTTTGGTCCCAGGGATAAAAAGTTTGGGCCCTACTCCTCAAAAACATGAAATATATAATAATCAAACAAGAAAACATATCTTTCATATGTAGTTCGAAAAGTAAGAAGAAGATAAAACTGAATAAATTCACAAACACATGGTTATTAATATTCATTAATGCACAAAACTTTTATTTTTTCACTAATGGACCATTACCATGTATTTTGTACCATGAAGTAAAATAAATTTATATTATACATACTTACAGATATAAATTTTTAATTTCATGAAAGAACAGTCAGTGCAGTAATTATAGCAAAATGGCATAAAAATATGTATATACTGTATATTCTAGTTGGGTTTTTTACTCAACTTTGCAGTTATTTATAAATTATTTCAACACAAATGTATGATTAATTAGTTTGGTACAGTGATATATGTGATGTCCTGTTTTTCTGTAATTTTGTGCAAGTATGTTCATAAAATAACGAAGATTAAAAAAAAAAGCTCTAATTGTTTTTTCTACAAGAATAAAAAGATAGAAAAGAAAAATTTCTAAAAAATTATATATATATAAATACGTTCAACTCAACCTCATATGTACACTATTTATCTAGTTTTGTGGATGACTTGCAATGATTTTAGTCCTTAATTTTTAGAAAACCAAAGTTTTCCTGTGAAGGAGACGTGATATTGAATAAAGTTTGGAAATCGTAAAATTTTTCCCCCATCTTTAGTCACACCTGAAAACATTTGAGGCCCTTCTTGGAGTCACAGCGAGCGCGTGTGGTATGAAAACACACAACTCTCAAAGCACACACCGTCCTTGAGACGCTCCTTATCCGTAGAGCAGGAAACCGCCAGCTCATTTGGTAACCATAGCAACGTGTCCAATCGTGACCGGGGACCTTCGGTGCCTGAGCCCTGCTTCATGCTGCAACATCTTATTAAAAATGAATGACAGAGTCTAGTCAGCTAGAAAAACTGTGTCAAGATCCACAGCTTGTTTTGTTTTTCTGCTTCTGCCTGAATTATACATTTAAACGATGTAACCGACCAGCTGAGTTAAAAAAACAACAACAGTATCTTCATTTTTAGCAACAATTTATGGATTTATGAAGAGGATGTTAAATATTTTTGATGGGAGATATAACCTCAAATTGGCATCGTTATAGCTAAGGGTAAATAAATGTATTTTTATCTGTTGCAGAATGGAGGTTTGCTAAATTTATTAGTGCAAACCAATGGTCAAGTGTGACGCTGCCAAGTTTAAATTTAAAAATAGTCCCTGAAAGTACAGAAGGTTTCAGACTGAACAAGTTATCAGATAAAGAAAACTGCACTTTTCAAATGATGACTTATTAGAAGCAAGTTAACCAGGCCTTGTGTGAAAAAGCAGCTGCATTCTTCACCAACTCAAAATTAAGGCTTTTTAAGACTTTTTAAAGACCATTATGAATTTAATTTAAGATCTTTATCATGGCAGAAATGCACCTTTCATATAGTAGAAGAGTCAAGCTTTTTTGCGCAAAATGCACCTTGCATCATGTGGGTTCCAACAGAAGTAAGGCAAAGACAAACATCCAGTCAATTAGCGATAAATTTGCACTTTACCCACGATAGATGCAAAAAAGCTAGCTAGCTAGATAGCCAGGATACATCAATGGCCTCAAGTTGAAGATGAAGATTTCTGTGTGCGACTCAAACGTCTCTGATACGCTGCACATCAAACAGGATGTTCCAAAACATTCCAGTTTGATCCAACTGGAAAAAGTTCCTGAAGGGAAACATTTAGAGACTCACCTCATTGTATCGATTGCTGGGGATCTTGATGCTCGTCTTCCTCACCTCCATGTCCACAACCAGACCTTTCACCACCGGTAGAGTGTACTGGTAGTTACGGAAATCCTGTAAAAAAGACGACCATATTATTTTATTTTGTCAACATATACAAACAGGTTCATTTAAAATAGTGTTTTCAGGGCTTAAATAACAAAGAGAAAACGTGGGAAAGCTACTTACTGCTAGCAGATTCATGATGGTGTGCCCGGTCTCTCCAAATAGAGGTTTCCTGAAGCGAACGCTGAACAGTGGACACGGATAAACTGCAAGAGCAAATAAATAACACCAAGTTAAAACTCCAATGCACTCCATCACAGCCAATTTAGCAGTTATGTAATTATTGTATCACTTTCCAGAGCAAAAAGCAATAGGCTAGTTAAGAAAACTATTTCTTATTGTGACACATGACGGGGTTTCTGCTGGTTTCACCAGCTAAAATTTAAGACCAATGGAATACAAGACCTGTATAATGACACAATTGTACATACTTCGTCCAGGCAGTTGGCGATAAATTTGCATTTATAGATAGATGCAAAAAAGCTAGCTAGCTAGCTAGCAAAGGTATGTTAGCAGTGAGTTAGCAGTAGCCTGAACCGCCTTGCCTGACAGAATGTAATGAAGCCAACACTCAATAAATTTGCACTTACACACGACAAACATAAAAAAGCTAGCTAGCAGGTACAGATGTGTTAGCAGTGAGTTAGCGGTAGCCTCAACTGTCTCAACTTGGAAAGCAATGAAGATGTCTGCGCGTTACTCAAACTTTTGTATGACCAAACAGTCCCGCGAGGGAAAAAAACACAACAAAGAACATTGAATATACAAGATTAATAAGACAAAAATTAAGACCTGTGATTCATATAGTAAGAACAAACTTTTAAAAATTAATTTCAGATTTTCTAAGATGACTATGAATGGAATTTAAGACCTATATCAGACAAACTTATGAACTTCATCCAGCCCACTAACAATAAATTTGCACTTACACATAACAGATGGAAAAAAAAAAAAGCTTGCTAGCAGGCAAAGGTATGTTAGCAGTGAGTTAGTGGAAGTCTGACAGAAAAGAGAGGAAAAAACAAAATATTGAATATACAAGATTAATAAGATAAAAATGAAGACCTGTGATTAACAAACTTACCCAAAAAATGTATTAGTATTTAAGACTTTTTAATGCCTTAATTTTGGCATACATTTCTGACTCTTTTGAGTGAGGCTGACCTAATTAGAAATCTCAGAAAGAAGGCTCCTAACTTTCAAAAGAAGAATCCTGCTTCTTCTTAAGCTTCTTAAACTACTATTTTCAACTTCATCTCATCCAGCAGCTGGAAAAAGATCACACTAAACGCAGTTTTGGCCTCAGTATGCAGAATCCTAGAGCCAACACGCCTTGTGTGGGTCAGGCCTCGAAGAGGCGAGCATGTTGACAACAGCAGCGTTTGTGCTGCGGATTAATTTCTTGGTGATTCCAGCAGTTTGTGTTGAAAACGTGTCTTTGTTAATGTATTCCAGCCGAAGTTGCAGGATGCAGGCTAATAGCTTAAGAAAGCGCGGCGGAGCTCTGAGCTGGCAGGTCCGACTGCGAGAAAAGAGGATTCTGAGGAGAAGAAGAGCCTCTCTGACAGATCTGCACACCAGCTTTCCAGATTCATGAGACACTGCAGAAAAATGGAGGCATAACAGCTGCCTGCTTTAAAATGATACAAAACATCAAGAGAGGCTCTGGTTTCTGCAATCATTTAACAAGTTCACTGCAAAAACACAAAATCTTACCAAGTATATTTTCTAGTGCAAATATCTTAGTGAATTTGAAATAAGAAAATTAATTTACAGGCAACTTTTAAGGAAGATATTGGAATTTGCTTTAAGGAAATAAATCCTTAATATTGATGACAAAGTAGTAGCTCCACTGAATAGAATAGAGTTGCTTTGAACCGTAATAATTGAAACACTAACCAACATTTTCATGTGCAATGACTGCACTTTGCAAAATGTAATGTTTTAATTGTTGATTTTAGTGTTTTTATGATGTAAAGAACTTTGAACTGCCTTGTTGCTCAAATATTTTCTACATATAAACTTGATTGATTGATCCAAACTCACATCGGTACTCTGCTCCCAGCCGCAGCATGAGGCGGATCGGGAAGACCTTGGCCCACGGCGTCTCCCACTTCTGGATGAGGATGCCGAAGAGGTAGGGCGGGTTGGGCAGCAGCAGGTCTTGCAGCGACTGGAAGGACGGGCTGATGTAGAGGAAGCCGCCGTGCTCCTTGCTGCCCAGGAAGCTCTGGGTGAAGAACGAGTGACTCAGGTGGCTCAGCACGTTGCCTGGTGGCCAGAGGGAGGGAGAGCCGTCAGTCAGCAGACGGCACAGCGAGAGGCTGACGCTCTCTGAAGCCAGCACTTCCTCCAAACGCCTGACTGACGGCGGCTTAATGAGGATCAACGCACACAATATGACTGCCTTCCAGCAGCTGACACGGCTCTGATGCAAATATGAAACAGAAAACCGCCTGAGGAAAGCGAGCCGTCACAGTCGGCTCATATTAGCAGTTTTTGCTGTGCAGCGTATGGAAGTACAAAAACAAAACAAAACAAAAACGAGACATCCAGACAATAATGCTGGAGGTAAACAGGCGGGAATGTGCTCTCAGGGAAAAAAATCTGATTAATTGTGATGAATTGATTATTGAGATAATCAATTAATTTAATAAATTTTTACCAACCCCAAAAAACACCACTTTCTGAAATGGCGACATATTTATTCAGAGCAGCAATTAAGCTGAAACTATTAAAAAAGTATATTATGCATTTAAGATTTATAAAAAAAGAAGAAAGACTTCTATGTGTCTGTAAATATGCAAATATGTTCACCTGGTTCAAATTCTGTAAAAAATAAATAAACAAATAAAGAAAATCTTAAACACCATTTGCTATCCAATTATTGATCAGTTAACCAAAAAAAAAATCAATAAATCATCCATACTGATGTTAAGTCAAGCAGAAAGAGTTCAGCTTTTCACATGTTGATGCTAAAAGTGTTGAAGCTGCAGATGAATCCTGTGCTATAAATGATCAATCGTTCACATAGACCTGTCTCAATAACCAATAAATCAATTAATCAGACGATAAATAAAAATTAACTCAATCATTTCCATTTGAATGATTTGTTATTTTTCCTCTATTCTGTCAAAAACTGGATGATAAAACTCTTCAGTCTGTTGCTTTGGTCTCAACTAGCCCTTTTTTCAAGGATAATTTCGTTTTTGTAGAGACTTTATAATTCATTGTATTTGTTGTTTCATTTATTTTGGATATTCAAAATCTCTTCCAGTTTCAAATGTTCATTACAATACAACATGTTCCATTTATGCCATTTACATTATATTACTTGAAAATGGTATCCAAACAACAATATTATTGTGTATCACAATAATTTCTGGGACATTTTATCGTCCAGCTAAATTTGTTATCATTGCAGGTCAAGCGTTCACTAAAGGAATGATGTGTTGTTGCATTTTAGGCAATGACATGTTTATTTCCTTAACTAAAAAATATTTGTCTCTTTTAATGCCGTTCTAAAATCTTATGAAAAAAGACTAAAATGGGTAAATGAAAGATCTCCAGAATGTGGGAATTTGTTTCATCCGTGACAATAATCAATTCCTAATAATTGTGTTAGTTGCTGTCCTAAAACAAGCCCTACTCTTTGTAACTCTTGGAGAGTCACTGCAAATTTCTCACCGCTTAGAGCTTCTTGGTAGAGCTGCACAAAGTGTGTGAAGATGTCTTTGGGGATGGTTTTCTCGTCGGGTAGACACTGGAGCAGAATGACGACCTCGGCTTGGCCGACGGCGTGCATGCCTTTAGTCGTCACGTACCAGCACTTCCTGTTAACATCTGAGAGTTAAAGAGAAAAAAACCTGGTCAGGACAATGAAGTTCATACCAGGATCAGTAGAGTTTCTGCAGGTTTCACCAGCCTAAATATAAGACATTTTAAAACCATTATGAATGGAATTTAAGACCTATATCCACAGATATAGATGCAAAAAAGCCAGCTAGCTAGCTGCTAAGATAGCAACGGTTGCCTCAAGCATCTAGAGGAGGGGTATTAAACTCATTTTGAGCCATATCAAAAATCTTAAAGGGCCGGTTGTGCCAATAGATGTTGATAAAACCAATTAAATTGTTAAAATATCAATAAATAGCTGTTCCTCCAGGATTCTGTGATTGTTTTAGTGGTTTCTTACAATCAGAATTCCAGATTGAGTGGTGCCAATTTAGAAATGTTTGTAAGACATTTTTACGATATTTGTGTTGATGAATGTGACTTTTTCTTACTCATATCAATTGCAGACTATAACTTGACATCAAGAAAGGCTGAGGCAGCAGTCATTTAAACTCAATGTTTTAGGCCAATTTAGAGAAAATTTGCAGAAAAAAAAAAAAATGGAGATTTGTTGATTTTCTGTGAATTTTGCAGAAGTGTGAAAAACTGGAGGGAATTATTGCTGTAATTTGGAGATTAACGGCCCACATAAAGAGCCAGGTTTGGCCCCCAGGCCTCAAGTTTGACACATGGTAAAGAAAATGCAATAATGTCTGAGTGCAACTCAAAGTTTTGCCTGACAGAAAAGCCCTCAAAGAAAAGAGAATACTGTACATAGAATATGCAAGATTAAATAGTCCTGTAAAGACAACATTAACAAAATAAAGACCTACTTACTTTTTGTAAATGATCAACATGTTTTAGTTACATGAATTTAAGACTTTAAATGATTCACAGACACTCTGCAGTAGGGAAAATTAAAGGTTGTTATACCAAGAAACAAGGAAAACGTTTGGACTGAACTGAAATAAAATGTGTAGTAAAAGTGAAATCCAGTCATATCTTCTCGATTTTTCAGTGTTGCCCAGTTTAGTTTTAGTTTAACTGGTTTGATTTATAATGTTGTATATATAGGACTAATTTTATTTTATATAAAAACAAGTATGTATATTAAGTGAAGAATTTGTGTTTTTATGAAGTAAAGCACCTTGGACTGCTGCTGCTGAAATGTGTTACAGAAATAAACTTGATAGATTTATAAATGTGTAACAGAGGGGTATAAACATGACTCACAGTTGACCAGCTTGACCATGGCTAGCAGGTTAGCATTGAGCACAAACACCAGGGGGTCCGGGCCTCCCTCTTCCAACTGCTGCATGAGGACGATCTCTGACGGTCTCTCCTCCACGGCGTAATCTGCGGGAGATTCAGAGCGCTACAGTCAGATCAACAGGAAGAAGACAGCCGGAGCGAGACAGAGATTCAAAGAAGAAGTCCTGCTGTCTCTGGTTAGAACAACAGAACAGCTTCCACATCGTTTAAGCATCGCCTCAGCGTTCCCGTGAAAAAAGCTTCTCCCCTCTCTGTTGGCAATGAGTGGTGCAAAACATGAGCGGTGACACAAAGGCCATGAGGAGCACACTAAACGGACACAAACACAGCAGCAATGAGGAGGCAGCAGAATGGTGAGGATGAAGGCAAGCACCTGTGATGTGGCCTCCCGTACCTCCTTTGACTCCGGTGGAGATGAGGATGGGAGGGAGCCCGTCCTCCGGGATCAGGCTGAGTGAGCTGCCCACGGGGCTGCCTGCCGGCGCAGCAGGGGTCTGGGCTGCCTGCAGGGTGGAGAGGAGAGGGTAGTTAAACTACGACCCAAACGCGACCTCTATCTGATCTTTTCATGACAGTCTGAACAACACAGATTGGATTTTTTTGAATGCCACCCAGGCTACTTGGATACCGGGTCATAAATACGTTTCTGATGAAGACGGTGCACCGATTGCAATTTTCTGGTTGATTGCAGATTACTGATCTTTTAAAAAAAGCATTCAGCTTCTATGCACCAAAAATCTGGAACAAACTTCCAGAAAACTGCAAAACAGCTGAAACACTGACCTCCTTTAAATCTCGACTAAAAACCCACCTGGTTAGAGTTGCATTTGAAACGTAATCAATTACAAATTTAATGATGGCACTTGACTTAATGTAATGTTTTGATTGTTGATTCTGTGCTGCATGACTTTGATGGATAAAATAGATGGATAAAAAGCCTGACCTACCAATTCGGATTTTGGCCGATACCAATTTCTTTTTCTCTGAAATATTGCTAAAAGTGGGTGGGGTGACTATTGTGAACTGCAAACATGCAGACATGACCTGGTGGACCGGCCTGTCAGTCAAACCACTCTCACAGAAGAGGACAGAGGGTGATTTTTACACTTTTGCTGAGGTAGATCAGACCTGCTTCACATGTAAGTATCGGTTTATAACCAATCTCCTAAAATTAAGAAAATCGTCTTGGATAAATCAGTGCACTCCTAATAATAAATCCATTCCTAATGTTTTTCTAAATCTGGGGTCGGAGCCGCGGAGGCAGCAGCCCAAGACGTCCAGACTTTCCCCAGCAGGTTGGTCCAAGTTCAGATTAGTGGGAGAAAAACATTTAGTGTCAAACCTAATTGGAATCTTCTGTTTATTCCCCCGTCGCCACTGAGTTTCTTTCTACCGCCACATGGTCAGTTTGCCAGAAATTGGCCAGAATTAGATTACCTAATTCAACGTCTCTTGAGATAATTTGAGCAAGAAACGTCTCTCAGCTGAGCCACATGAAATTTATTGCTTTCTGCAACAAAACTCACTTGGACAGCTGGCATTCAGCAGCTGTTCACTCCAAACAAATACAAAGGCTTTGCTGTAGGAATACTTTTACATGAGCATAGTCTCATTAATGGTCCAACCAAGCACAATATGTCTCAACATTAAGCTTTTTAGTGCCATAGCATTTGTAATTCTCTTCATTTTAACATGTTTAACATATTACAGTAGGTTATGGAGGAAGGATTTCCTGAGTAAACAGCTCATTCACTGCAAAGCCACAAATTTTATCAAGTATCTTTAGTCTAGTTTCTAGTGAAAAAAATATCGCAATACATTTGCACTAGAATCTAGACTAAAATACTTGATAAAATGTTGTGTTTTTGCAGTGTTGTGACTCCCTTTATTCATCCGTTTGAGCTAAGCTAATAGCAATAGTCGGGGTTACAGGCGCTTCGTACCGAACTCACCTCTGAGGCCTCCGGCGTGGCGGACTTGGTGGAGGCGACCCGTGACTGCGAGGATGCCGAGCCGGAGGACGGCGGTTTGGAGGATTCTGCTGCGTCTCCGTTTGGAAGAACCCCGTCGGCGAACCAAACCCTCCTCTGGTCCCGCGACAGGGAGCCTAAACAGGAAACAAACAGAGAACTTAAAAAATATAAGGCCGATTAATCCATCAGTTATTTTAGGGATTAATCAAATTTCTTTTTTTGCTCATTCATGTAGGTTAAAAAATAAAGTCTTTTTTAGGGCTGCAATTATTATTTTAAAAAGCAATTGTTCTTACACTGACGATTAATCGGTTGAAAAAAATTGTCATATTTTTCATTTAACTACCTTTTTTATACATTGTTAGTAATATATAGCAACTGAAAATAATTTATTTTTAAAATAAGAAAATAAATATTTTATGCAATAACATAACATGCAT